>PVJL010005233.1:81981-112263 GCA_004026885.1 Lyroderma lyra | reverse complement strand
AAGCCACCTTTGAGCAGAGAAAGACAAGATTTCTGGTATCAAGTCATTGAAAACAGTCATCAATACAAGAAAATTTAAGAGAAAATAGTGTGATGTTCTTAAACACTGATATCCCTACAAAAATCATAAAATCAAAGTCTGGAGTCTAGACTAATCTTATAGTTCAATGGTAACGGTTTTTTGTTTTGTTTTGTTTTGGTTTGGTTATCTGGATTTCCATGAAAGGGATTCTTCCTCGACACGGTATTTCTATGTACACATTGCTGACAGAGAAGTAGTTGACAAACATCTCCACGAGTGCTCACTGTGCTGGCCTTCCTTTGTCGAATAAATGGCTTAATAAAAATGTTTGGAGTAGGTAACCACTCATGCTGAAAATGTGAAACATCTTCTTTAATGGACAATTAAGCATCACCGCATCTATGTGAACTGCATACATTTTTTAATGTCAACTTTTAAGCAAGATTTACAGCAGCCTCACAGATACATCCAGAACAGGAGGCAGGATGGGGAAAGAATGCACCCCAGTTTTTCCGTCTGCCAAGCAGAAAACCTGTTTTCCCCGTAACTTCGGAGTCACGATCGAGTCTTCGGAAAGAGTCAGGTACAGGTGCAATGAAGGTCTTTTGTAAACTGTATCATCCTCATCCTTATTTATTCCACATCTGTGCCTCATCCGAGTTAACAATCTGTGCTGCGCGTGATTTTGTCCAGAACCAGAGTTACACAGAATACAAAGGGCCATGAAACTCAATCTTCCCTGTTAAGAGGGGGCCAAGAAGGATGCCATTTTCATACCAATTGTTCTTTGAGATTTAATTAGTTATTTTTAATGTATATGACACATGGACCTCCACAAGGACACCCATGACAGTTAAGGGCCACAAGGACATTTTGTTGTCATTGGCTTTCTACAGCATTTGTGGAGGACAGTACGTGTAGGAGTGTCGTCTTTCCTAATCAGAGCTTCGTGGGCCCGACGAGCTCGACATGCTCTTTCTAGGCCAACGTGCCCCCCGGTCCCTAAAACCTTAAGCTCCATATCCAGTTTTAAGAATTCCTGGCATCCTCTTTCTGCTGCCTAGCATCTCTGACCTCTATTTAGAACTTTGTCTTAGCCCAGACACAGTTCCTGGCTCTGAGATCCTGTTTTCTCCATTTCCGAGACTATTACTGATTCCTCAATGCTGAAACCTGTGACTCTGGGCCAATGACACAGACCCACATTCCCTGCCCTCCTTTGAAGGGGTCCACTGCCCCACCTGGATTATTACTGACCTGGTTTCTTCACCAGTGAGTCCAGAATGTCTTTATCTCCCCTCCCTTGTCATCAGAGTTAAATACGTACAATCGGCTAACCAAAAGTATCAATGCATTTAATGTTGAAGTAGTATGTCCAGTTTAACAGAAACCAAAAGCCCAGAAACTAAGCCAAAGTACATTGGATCCTACTCAGTTAGAACCCATGAAATGCAATTGCTAATCTTTAATTTTCATATTACAAACCCTGGGTGTTCTAACTTGAATGTCAGTAATACACTGCCGCACTGGAAAACTGAGGCTTTATCTGTAAAATCACATAAAAGTAAAAGAAAAACTCCCCAAATGGACTATAGAATTCCAAATACTGAGGTTGAAATTCATGACTCAACTGCGTATTTGGTTTCTGTGAGGGACGATCGCCAAACATCCTGTAAAGCTGCGCCTATGTTTATTCCAGCGACACTGGCCAGTAAAATGCTACAGCAAACCAAGACCTGTCTACGCCAGTTCTCCTTTACAGGTTTCCCAGGTTCCCCAATGACAGTGATGGTGAATAACGGGGCACATCAGCCACAGGGGCAGATGCTCCTAACTGGAATGGGTGATTTCCTCCACCGTGGGATTTGAAGACCACTCTATGGTCTTACCTGCCTTGACCTTAACCTAACCAGGAATACTCAGCAGCATTCCACTCAATAGATAATAACACCAGAAGAATGACTTCCAAAGAGCCACTGTGACAATGGGTTCATATTACCTAGGCATTTCCTGGGAAAATTCTCACATTCTCGGTCACAGGATTTTTTTTTTAATTTATTTTTTTTAATTCATTTTTATTGTTAGACTTATGGGGGTGACATCTGTTAGCAAGGATTACATGTTTCAGGCATACAATTCTACAGTGCATTGTCAACTTGATGTATAATAAGTTCACCACCTAATGTGACTTCTCTTTCTATCACCTTATATTTAGCTTCCCCCGGTCACTGGATTTTTAGATCAGAAAGGCTTTCTTCAAAAGGAACCATGTTCAAGGTCTGAAGTAATGGAGTACCTTGAATCTAAGTCAATTTCGTCCAGTGTGGAAATATTACAGTGAAATTCTCTGCCCCAAATGACTGGGGGCAGCATGACATCCCACGACAGCACCGACAGTAAAACAAAAGCCCAGGCACGACTTCCGGGTGGACTGTTTTCCCTAGCACGGTTACCTGACGCTATGGAAAGTGGGCCCCGTCCATGGACTTGCCTTTCCTTCGTGTTGACCTGCTAAATAATGCAGGCATCGAGGGCTCTCAGAACGGAGGTGAGAAACGGTAGCCCTCAGCCCTGGTCCTCCCCACCCTAACCTACTGGAGCTCTTTCACCAAAGCATTTGTACCTGAGACTTTACGTGTCTATCATCTATATCTATCTATCATCTATCCACCTCACTCTTTCACCCCCTCCCTCCATCTATCTATAACTATATCCATCCTCTACCTATATCTCTCATCTATCTATATCTATCATCTATATCTCTATCTTTCTACATCTATATATCTATTTATCATCTATATTTATCTACCTTTCATCTATCTATATTTATCACCTATCCTCTACCTATATCTCTCATCTATCTATATCTATCATCTATCTATCACCTGCCTATATTTATCTATCTTCCATCTATCTATACCTATCTTCCATCTACCTGTGTGTGTACAGGGATGTGTGTACACGGATGTACGTACATGGATGCGTATACACGTGTGTGTTCATTTTTTCCTCTCTCTGTCCTGACTCTAATGTACTCCTCAGCTGCTACGACAATGCCTAGAACACAGCAGGCACCCAAATACGTGGCATTTCACCCACATAGAACTCTGAAGAGGTCACTAGGGCTCTCGTCAGGGCACTCACTGTGGTGCTCCTGTCCACGTGGGCAGTATGTCAGCGACATTAAAGAACTTCAGTGCCACGCCTCGCTCCCGATGAGGTCAAGGGCTTCCACACGTGGAAATGACATTCTCATCAATTATACACTTCTCTCAGAAGTTTCCATGAACTCCATTTAGCACCAGAGATATTAGTGCTTCACTGGAAAGACACGCTTTTTCTTCCTACCCAAAAGCAATTCCTTTTGCAAAATGATAGTGATCGCTTATTTTCGCTGAATAAATTATTTTTACATTTTAGCATATAGTTATAACTTTATTTTTGGAAAACGAGAAAGAACTCAACAATGACCATTGTTCTATGACAATGACGAAGCACTACTTTTGCACTATTTTCCAAAATTAACAGGCCTCACTAACCAAAATTATGACTGCAAAATGATTTCTGTTTGGTGAACAACTACTAAAATGAACAGCATTTCATGTTATTTTGAGTACAGCTATAAATGTCTTACCTAATAAGACTTTGAGAAAGTGTGCCATTCCTTCCCGCCCCTTTTATTGTCTCAAAAAGAGAAATGAGTCTAGTCCTTGACACTTAGCTATGTTTCCTAAAACACTTCTTTCTACTTTCTGTATTTGCCAAATGGGGTTAGGGGAAGGTTGGGACTTCTGGGTGATTAAGATTAGAAAGAATAAATGTGAATATCCTGGGTTTCACTTTATTGATTTAAATTTGAGAAAATGAGATGAAACAGAGACTCGTTTTAGGTACCTGGAATTCTAAGGACACAAAGCAGGTGAGATCATAGTAGGTTGGGATCAAAGATATAAATTTAGAAGCATCTACATAAGGCTGACGATTGAATTCATCACGAGGCAAATTTTAACGGGACAACACATGGCCTTGAACAAGAAACTCGGGAATTAGGCACAATTACTGGGGCAGGAATAGGGGAAGCTGGGAAATAGAAACAGGGCACAGACAGGTAGACAGCACTCCAGTTTCAAAAAAGAATGAGTAGTCGATGGTATCAAATGTCCAAAAGAAAATACATGGTGATGGAAACAGAACTGACTCTGGGTGGTGAGCACACAATGCAACACACAGACGATGTGCTGTAGGATGGTACACCTGGGACCTATGGAATTTTACTAACCAATGTCACTCCAATAAGTATAACAGTAAAACACACATGCCAAAAAGAGTTTAAAGAGGATGATATTTGAGAAAAGGCCTTTGGATTTGGATTCTAATATGAAGGTCACAGATAACCTTGGAAAAGGCTATGAACAGAGTACCCGTGCAGAAATTATGACTAGGATTTAAATTTATTCCCCTTCATTCTGCATGGCTACTCTCACACTACTGTGAGGCATCTGTTGAGACTAACAGTCAATTCAATATATAAATTACATAATGTATTGCTGGTGAACTCCTTTAGCGTATTAGGATTCAAGAAAGTAACTAACTGCTTAAATTAGAAGCGGCCACGTCAATTTTTCTTTATGGAATCCTGTGACTAGGTGAATAGAAGGTGATATGTGCAGTATCTGATGTCTTAATTTTTAAAATGAAAATATCATGTATCATATAAAACTTAAGTAAAGAAAATGTACTTTATAAAGACTGACAGTAACAACTGATGATGGATGTAATTACTGGCAGGGGTGTCAATTAATCCCCCACTTCGTAAATCCACCTGGCACGGGGACTGGAGCTGAACCTACGTATCAAGCTGCCTGCGCTGTGGCCAATGCATACACCCGCCAGAAACGCACGCACGTTTACAAACACTGATGTACAGCGGTATTCACAGCGAAGTCACAAACGTCTCAGTGCTCAAACGGGTACACTGACGACAGTCTACGAGGGCTGCCTGCAAACGTGCCCAGCCGCGCAGCACGAGAAACAGGCGCGTGTGGCTGGCTTTTCTCCGGACAGCGCTCGGACGCGCACAGCGGAAGGCCGCGGAGCAGGAGAGCGGCGGCCCGTGTGCCAACGCGGCCCACAGCCTATCGCGTGAGCCCAGTTGTGCTGGGACGTACCTGCTCTCCTTCACCGAGCTGGCTCCTGAGTGACGCACGGTGTGAACATGCTGGGCACTGGGCGAGGGGACGATTCCCGTCCCAGGCGCGACACAGCAGGACGACTCACGATTTCAGGATACAACTTAGAGCGCCATGCGATTGCAAATGTTAAACTGGTTTTCCTAGAATGTTCCACGGAATGAACACTTGGAACACGAAACCACAGCCAAGGGGCCACTCCGGTTCAGTGCTCCAAGTCAGATCAGTGACAATCTTCGGGGAGGAAAAAAGCGGTCAGAACTGGGCAGAGTGAGACAGAAGGGACAGTGACACAAATACAAGGTGACGGAAGGAGCACTGACTCTGGGTGGTGAGCACGTAACACAGCACACAGACGATGGACACGACACACTGTAGAACTGTACACCTGGTACTTATGTAACTGTTTTTTCAGACTTAATCGTTTCCATAAAGCTGTTTTTTGTTTTTCGTTGCTGTTGTTGTTAAATTTATTGGGGTGACATTGGTCAGCAAAAATTCCCCAGGTCCCAGGTGCACAACTCAACACTGTGTCCTCTACGTGTTGCGTCACGTGCTCACCCCCCAGAGTTAGTGCTCCTTCCATCACCGTGTATTTGACCCCCCTCCCTCCCTCTCACATAACCACTGGGCACTATACTATACGTAATTTTTACTAGCCAACGTCACCCCAATAAATTTAACAATATAATAAATAAATAGCTAGGCTAAATAAATAAATAAGGAAGGAAGGAAAAATGAGAATCGCAAAGAACTGGGACAGTCCCGTTTTGTGACTTTGTGGTAACAGTCACGTGGGTGAATTCACTTTGAGATAATTCGTCTGAGTCGTATGCTTACGACTTGAGCATTGTCCTGTGTATTCCCTTCAGTGAATGACGTTTTAAAGACATTTAGAAGGGTCACACACCCAATTGGTACTAGTACTTACCCCACCCCAGAGTGTAGGGTGGGAAGGAAAGGTTTTATTTTTTAATGCACACACATTCGTGCTTTTTAACTGTTTAAATATAAAAAGCAAAGTAATAAAATGACACATATCAATGTATCTTCAACATGACAAAGGTCTGTATTTGTATCAACAGGACCCATTACATTATAGGTGTTCAAGTGCCAACAGAAGGTTGGAAAGTAAATGCTTCAATCACTCAGCATCTCTGAATTTCGTAACCGAACAGTACAAATGCATTTTATACTTATTACTCTTCATGTTTTATCTGCAGGTTTCATACTTCTGAAACCTCCTCACACATTTGTAAAACAGGTTCTTAATTATCTTTGTCAGATTATAGCTGTTCTACATCCCTATCTTTAGTAATGCTGTGCATTAACATGATGGTCTTAACCGTCCCCTTAAGCTAATTTTCCTTCTTTTCAAAGAGATAAAAGACTTCAGGAATTGAAAGTGACATTAAAAAAAATGGTGCTGGCGTCTACCCATTGTTGCTTCACGTCAAGATGTAAAAAAGAAGTATTTCCGTCTGATTTACGGATTTCTTTTGTCTGGTCTCCAATACAACTCCCTTGAGTGTCGTGCTCAATACACAGCAAAACACGATGCGAAAGTGTTGACAAAGAGCTATCTCCCTACTGAGGTGGCATTACCGGGTAATAGCTGCCTAAGCTATATAATTCAATAAGATCTATTTCGGTATTAAAATATCTGTTAATCAGTTTTTAAAGCCCGGTGTTGAAAACGGAGAACAATATGTAAA
This sequence comes from Lyroderma lyra, assembly GCA_004026885.1. Lineage (NCBI taxonomy): Eukaryota > Metazoa > Chordata > Mammalia > Chiroptera > Megadermatidae > Lyroderma > Lyroderma lyra. The sequence continues at coordinate 105,338 of PVJL010005233.1, read as the reverse complement.
ACAGTCCTTTACCACAGGGAATGACTAATCTACCGCCGAGCTTTGATAAGTTACAAGCAATAGGTTTATCTCCGAGGACTGCTTATGATTAATATGCAGCGCGCACAGCTCCCCGGCTCCGTGTGGCCTCTCTCTCACGGAATCTAATAAAGATAGGTCACGCATTTTTCATATTCTTTTTCCACCCATGACAGATCTCTAATAGGATTTATGCGCATTTGATATTAATTGTATCGGAGACGGCAGCAACTGCCATAAGCCTCCATTGCTTTGCCTTTGTGAGCCCGTCCGTAAACGACCAAGTTTCCATTTTTGTTTGACTGCAGCTCTCAGGGACGATCTGCCAAGGACCAGCTCACCTGCTTCACCGGAAGAGCGAGTGGCACAGAGGGGCACCCCAGGTCGGAGAGCTCGTGGGGCTCGCCTCTCCCCGCGTGGGAAGAGCTCGAGTGGGTCCCATCGGCAAACTGGAGCAGGACGTGCCTTTAAGCACCATCTCACGGAGGTGTTGTTTTTGTAACCCTCTACGGAGATAACACAGGAAATGTAAGCGGGAGCTAGTGCTACCCACAATGAAAGACCGGGCATCGCGGGGACCCCACTGAGACGGCCCTGCATTTCAGCTGTGAACTCAGAAGAGGCTGCACTTACATCCAGGGAAAAGGAGATGGATCTTGAGAGACTATTCAAACTCTAATTGCGGCGAAGAGAACTGGACAATTACATTTTCATATTCCATACTCCGCACTGTGACATAAATAGTGAAAAATTTCCTTCTGTGAAAGGGCACAGCAAGGGATTTGAGAAACTAATAAAATGTTGCTTTACACTCTCTATCAAAACTCTTGGATATTAGTGGATAAAATCCAATGGATAAAAAGTAGGTCACAACTCTAATGATTTTCTTTAGCTGAAACAGACGACGTACACTTTAGCATGTGCCATGGCTCTCATTCATATAGGAATTCAAACAGCAGCCCACGAAGAAGTCTGTATGACCCAGTGAACGTACAGGACCACTTTAGGGTCGTACACGGTAGACTCTCTGTTAACCGGCACCCACGGGGATGGGTAGATGCTGGATAAATGTACGTAGACTCTCCATGAGCCGGCCCCTGGGATGGATAAATGTAGTAGTATTTCTTCGGGTGTTCTGCCAGTTGCTTGAGAGTGCTGGTTGCTTGAGTTCCAGTTAACGGAGAGTCTACTGTATACACGTATGGATTATTTTTGTCCTTGAATTAAGAAAGGTTGCTTTTGAAATGCAATGGCCCCCAAAATAATTAACACAAATTCAAATGTCTATTAACTAAAGAAAGGCAACCAAATACAGCTCACTCATCTATAAGAGCTACATACAGAGGGTGCCAAAAAAGTGTATACACATTTTAAGAAAGGAAAAAACTGTTATTAACACTGTAATACTCAATACACACTGATAACAAAAGATGAATACAAGTCACGTTTGACTCTGTAATGACAAGAGGTGCTCAAAGTGGTCACCATCAGTATTTATGTCATACATAAATAACATCTCCTACAGTGTGTACCCACTTTTTTGGCACCCTCGGGACATTACGGCCTTCTGCCCCTGGCCATAAAGGAGTCACTTCCCTCCATCTGCAAACAACTAGAAAACCAGACAAAATATACAAAACAAGTGTTTTCGACCACTGGAGAATGGGCAGCATTGGACTGTGATCCCCGAGAGAAAAGAAAGACAGCAAGTGAACCCTCAGATCACCCCTGCCTTGCCGGCGGAGGCTCTTTCCACGTTCAGCAAGAGGGCAATCCCACAGAGTGCGCAGCCCCTGGAGCTCAGGAGGGAGAGAGATGGGAGACCAGGGAGGCTCAGGTGGCCCTTCTGGGGCACAGGACTGAACAGGAAGTCCCTCGCCCTGAAAAATAGGTCCAGGCACACAGAGTGGACGCTCCTTGAGCTGTAGGCTGAATCCCGATCTGCACACATGCAGGGGAGACTCGCCGAGGGTAGGTACAGAACACAAGCAAAGAAAGAACTGACTACCAGAAAAGAAGACACTTGCCACCTACTGGAGATCACACAGGAATGGGACACAGGTGAGCTCTGATCAGCCAGAGTGCATTCTGAAGCCAGGAAAAGGCCACGCTCTTGGAACAGGACTAAACAACCCCTCAGGGGAAATGCCATGTTAGGTTTATACAAATAAAGCTTAAAACCACATTTTGAAATGAGCAAGCTGATGGACACATAAATTAGCTACCCGCCAAAGAAAGCCTAATACTCTTAGAAAACCAAATCACAACATTCAACAATGCCATGTTTTAATATCTAGGATCCAGTAAAAAAAAAAAAAAATCACTAGATAATCTGCACTCTGTGACTTCAAACTATACTACAAAGCTACAGTAATTGTCACAGCACGGCACTGGCAGTAAAACAGACATGCAGGCCCATCAAACAGAATCAAAAGCCCAGAACAGACCTGACACATACTATGGGCAACTAATTTTCTACAAAGGAGCCCAAAAATATACACTGGGGGAAAAAAGCCTCTCTAATAAATGGCGCTGGGAAAACTGGAAAGCCACGTGTGAAAGAATGAAACCAGACTGCTGTCACCAGACACCAAAATGAACTTCAAATGGATTAAAAGTGGAATATAAAACCTGAAAAGATAAAATACATAAAAAACATAGGCACTAAATTGTGGACCTTGGTGTCAGAGGGATGTTTATGAACTTGGCCTCAAAGGCAAGGGAAGTGAAAGCAAACATAAATGAATGGGACGCTATCAAACTAAAAAACTTCTGGACAGCTAAAGAAACCATCCACAAAGCAAAGAGACAGCCAGTTGAATGGGAGAAAATATTTGCAGACACTGCCTCTGATAAGGGGCTAATATCTAAAATATATAAAGAACTTGTACAACTCAACAATGAAAAACCAAACAACCCAATTAAAGAATGGGCAGAGGACCTGCATAGACACATACAAATGTCCAACAAGTATGTGAAACAATGCTCATCCTTGTTAGCTATCAGGGAAACGCAGATCCAAGACACCACCTCACGCCTGTGAGAATGGCCGTTACCAACAAGACAAGGAATGACACGTGCTGGAGAGGATGTGGGGACAAAGGCACCCTCACACACTGCTGGTGGGGGTGCACACTGGTACAACCACTGTGGGGGACCGTGTGGGGGTTCTTCCAAAAACTAAGAATAGAATTGCCATATGACTTGGCAATCCCCCTTCTGGGGATCTACCCAAAAGTTCTGAAAACATTAATCCATAAAGACTTATGTACCCCAAAGTTCATTGCAGCGCTGTTCAGAGTGGCCAAAACATGGAAACAACCCAAGTGCCCTGAGACAGATGCCTGGATAAAGAAGCTGTGGTCCACACACACAATGGACTATTACTCAAGTATAAGGAAAGATGAAATACTGCCATTTACGACAACATGGATGGACCTGGAGATCAGCATGGACGAAGAGGGTGAAGGGGGTCAAATGCAAGGTCACGAAAGGAGACTACCCTTTAGGTAGAGGGTACACAATAGAGTGTACAGATGTCGTATTATAAAGCTGTACGCCTGAATTTTATATTTCATTAACCAAAGTCTTCCCAATAAATTTACTAATTACTAGATGAGCAAAAAAGCAGAAAAATACGACTCATAAAGTAGAGAAAAATTATTCAATGAAAACAAACACAGAAGTGACAGCGATGGTGAAAGCAGTAGGCCAGGATTCTGAAACAGATATTATGAGTGTATTTGAGATTTAAAGAAAACCAACACAATGAGAGGAGAAGTGAAAGTATATAAAGACTACAAATTGGACTCGAGAGCTGAAGAATATCATATATGAAATGAAAATTTCTCTGCACAGGAGATTAGACACCGCAATTAAAAAGATGAGTTCAACAGAAATAATGGTGGGGAGAAAGCCATTATCAGAGAACCTCAGTGACATGTAGGACAATATAAAGGGACCTAATGCAGCAGTATGTGAAGAAATGATGGCCCACCATTTTCCAAATGTAAGAATCTCCAGGAACCCCAAACGCGATGCATAGGAAATAACCCGGAGGTACATCATAAACAGTGTTGAAAAGCAGTGATTAAGAAAAGAAAAAGAAAACCTCCGTTGGAGCCAGAGGAACACCGCGTAAAACGATTGCTAGTTAGCCACATGCACAAAACGGGCCATTCACAGAGGTTTGTTTTTAACCTCAAGCCGTATCTCCCCAGTTGGAGAATGGAATACATTTTTCCTTTGAATTATGGACTTGCTTATTAGATATTTACCTTTCTGGCAATGAAGGCCACTCCGGTACAGTTGGTGAAGACCGATTTTCCTCCTCAAGGAACAGAGATAAGCTCGGTCAGATATTAAACGGCTGTGTCCGAAACAAGGGGGCGAGAGAGAAAAATAAAATCCCGGGACATTCATTTCAATTACTGTCCGAGCCTGCGTCTCAATGGCCCGTCACCGGGCAGAGCGCAGCCTGACCATTAGGGGAAACGGAAGAAGAAAGGACAGTTCTCGGCGTGGTGGCAGGGCCGGGGACTTCAGCGTCACACCTGCACGGCACTCCTGATTCCACTGCCCGAGTTCTGTGACTGTAGACAAGTCCCCATCTCGTGCGAAGCACAAATGTCACCTACTTCAGAACTGTGACACGTAAGTAAGATAAAGGGAACTGCCTGGCGCACAGGGAGTACTCCAACGTGCGAGCTACCGCCTCATGCCCCCAGCGGGACGGGGACAGAAACACTGCGCGAGGGTCGGCCACTCAGGGATAATTGTCCAAAGTCTTCAAACAGGCACTTTGCTCTGGCCCAGAAACCCGCCGCCTTGTAACTGACGGGCAAAATGAAACAAGGGCACAAGCTTCAACACACGCAGACTTGCCTTTCGGAACTGGAACGGCTAAAAGCTGCCGGCACTCCAGACGCCTTCCGAGCGCCATGGCCCAGTACGTGAGCGGGCACCCCGCGCGGCACGGCTACGTTTCCGAACGGGAACACACGGCCGCCCGGAAGGGGCGGTCCACGCGCCGAACGCCACGGCCGAGGCTCAGGAAGCCGCCTTGTCCGTGGGGCAGGGTGACGCTCTCACAGGTGAGCGCGTTTCTCCCTCCTCGGGACTTGAGCTCTCCGCCTGGGCCTTAGGACGAGGTGTGTGCCCAATGCCCACCACGAGCGAATACTGCGGCGCCGTTACAAGTTACGTACTTCTATGTCCTTCGGTGGGGAAAGACGGTCACACTATCTTGTTGGGGGAAACTGGAAAATACCCCCAAATGCAAGCACTAACGCTGCTTCGCTCTAGTGAGATTAAGAAGCGTTTCATTTCCAGAGGTAGGAGAGTTTTACTTTTAACTTTTCTACAAGACAATGGTACTGTTCTTATAAACTGATTATTTTTTAAGTGTGGAAACAGAACACAAAGAAGAGAGTGACGTAAGAAAGATCAGGAGTAAAGTATGAAGCAGGGCTGAAATCAAAATAGAGAATAACCGACAGTGACCTCTTTCAACACTCTCCAGTACTTAGGACTCTAGAACTAGGTTCCAAGTATGCTTTCCTGAAACGTAAGTTCTAATATGGTAGAACCTAAACTTCAAAAACCCTAAAGAACAGAGCTTTGAATACCCTAGGTCAAGCGCTACTACTCCTGAAACTATCACTCTATGTAGCAAAACCAAGATACACAAAATAACAGCTACTGTGCCCTGCAACAGCGGCATTAGAGAGAGATTCTATTGCAGTTTCATTATGTTCATTCATTGACAAGTATACTTTCTTCAAAGCAACCAAACTCATTACTAATCATTAAACTAACACCTCCTTGGAGCCTATTTTAAAGTAACTTTCATTTCAAAATGTAATGATAGTGAAATCAAAACCACTACCAGGCCTACACAAACAAACCTATTTTAAAATATCTGAAATTTAAATAAATTAACATTGAAATGAACAAACCAACTCTCAGTCTCCAAAGTTACATTAAATTTACATACTATTAAAATTATGCTTTCATAGCAACTGAGGTGTTAAACCAACTGTAGCATACACAATTTCGTATCTATCACAGGACTCAAATTAACCAGACTATTCAGTCTAATCTGATAGGAAAAGTATGCCCAAGCCTGTATGTGTGACACAAGCAGTTTCGATTTACCGGTAGGTTGTGCAGCAGTCGCCCTCCCCCGCACCGTGAGGTACCTTCAAAGACCCTCGCAGTGGATGCATGAGACCACGGACAGCCCTGAACCCTGTACAGACCATGGTGTGTCATGTTCATGCACACGTGTACAGCTCCTCTTCGGCGTACCTGAATGCCCAGCATCACCAGTCTTGGGCTTTGGGGGCCCTTCTTAAGTCAAATAATAGTTAACACAAGCACTGCGATACTGCGACAGGTGTGAAAACCCAGGAGTCTACTAAGTGACTAGGAGAAACAGAGCATGCGCATCGCGGAGATGCTGGACTAAGGGGTGATTCACGTCCCAGGCGGACGGAGTAGGACATCTCAGAGGCCATCGGGTTACTCAGAAAGGTGCGTGCCTTCAAACTTCTAAGTTGTTTGTTTCTGGAATTTTCCATATGATATTTTTGGACCTCGGTTGACCACAAGTAACTGAAACCACAGAAAGTATAACTGTCGATGGGGGTAGGGTGGCGGCTATTGTTTTCTCAGATCTGTAAATCAGGTGGCAAACAATGCTGGGGCACAGCTGAGTTTAAGTAAATAAAACGCTTGAGTGCAAAGTTTATTCTGAAAAATACAGTTAACCCAAAAAGGAATGCACTATCAGCATAATAGAGAGTGTAAGCTCCAAACCATCTTGCAACGGATGGCAGTTCGAGAGGAAGCTCTGAAAGATGAGGTGCTCACTGAGGAGCAGAGGGGTGCTGCCTCAGCTTCGGTAGCAGTAGGAACCCAAAGCCGAACAAGGGCAGTTCAGAAATTGTGGGGTGTGAGCACCATGTTCCAAAGCATAATTGACCTGTCTGTAAATTGAGTAATTAAAGAGTTCGGGGAAGACGGTATCAAAACAACACAGGAAGAGTAACCACGAAACCCCACAGAGACCCACAAGTATGACACAAAGCATTCCTTCAGAGCTTTGAACTTGAAAATAAGGGGTGTGAAGTTGGCATTTCATTCACCCTAAATAGAACTGCCTACCCCACAGCCCCGGAAGACCAGGGTTACTTCCCATTTCTCGCACGCTCTGACACCCCTAATTATCCCTGTTGGGCAACAGTGACTGGGGAAGACCGACTGGACGTCACGTCGTGGGCGTGCTCTCGGGTGGGAAGCAACCCAGCCCAGAAGTTCCGCGGTCAGAGTTCAGCATCAGGCACCACTCACCTTCACCAAGTTAGTAGACTTCTCGGAATTGCGGGCCCTCCTGAACTGGAGTTGACAATAATGACCAGCGACGAAACCCGCTCAGCACAGTGCCCGGCACGCCCTCAGAGGTGCCAAGCAAACAGGTTAGGATGGGGGTGGGCCTTGGGGACAACAGAACTGACACACTGCCTCCCCCCGCTGGTGCAGAAACGACCGGCCTCCAAAGAACCGCATTCCCAACGAAAAGAGCAGCTTTGCTGTCCAGGAGACGACCCCAGGCTTCCCGGGGTCTCCTCTCCTATTTCCATGCTCAGTTGCCTTTGCCCTCCCCACAAAGCGTTACAACTGCCCTGCCTTCTGGAGAACCGGAAACATTCTTATAACAATAGATTTTATCTGCGACCAATGATTTGCTTTGGAACTCAATCTCAGGAAAATGAATGCAAGGCAATGGGGGACACACGCAAAACACATTCCCCACTGGAGCACAGATCTGGGGAAACAGCCGACTTTGCCTCGGTGCAGGTCTTCCGTACCGATGCCCAGAAGCACGTTAATGACATTAAGTGCCGCACAAGTCGTGTATTTGTCTCATGAGCTTTCTCAAAAAAAAGGAAATCTGAGCCTCTCATGCGGTGGCATCATCAGTGATCTATGAATGTATGCTGTGTACTTGAAAGATACTTCTTTAAATATAACAACGCAAAGGAAAAAGAGCTAACCATTGCTGATGGAAACTTCTTGAAAATATATTATGCCGAGACAGCCCTGATGAAGAGCACAGTGAATCTTCCCTTGATGACGCCTCATCAAGATCCATTTCTATTCCGTGCAGTAATACAGAGCGGCACTCCAAAGCCCTGAAGAGCATGGCGCTGTTTTTCTCCCTGTGAAATAACTAGAGACTCCTATATTTTTATAGTTCCTCCTTATGCTGCCTAGCTGTCACATCGCACTGTCAACAGCACCTTTCTTTTCTTTTTTTTTTTCTTTGCAGAACACAAGATTAACTGGGTGAAAGCCTCAGTTGACACCCATGATTCTCTAAGATACACAAGAGTCTTTTCTTTGCCTTAATTTGCAGAAATGCAGGCAATCCTACAAATAGTTGAGAACAGTGAGAATACTGAGTTCTGCTGAATATGGGGGTCTCTTTTGCTGAATACAAAACTGCCGTAATTGTCTTTCAAAAAGCAAGATGGTAAAACCCAATTGAATAAAGCCTTGAAAATCGGAAAACATGTCATCACAGAAAAACACATAAAGCAGTAATCAAAGGTGATTTGCTATCAATCACCATGGAGATGCCATCCACCAGCGATTCATCTCAATAGCTCAGAAATTAGGCTTTGAACAGCTTAGGACATGTGATACTATAACAATATGCCTAGATTTTCTAGAGCTCTCACTTTTTTGTTTTATTGCCTTCTTAGCTCCTATACTACGAATACCCCAAAAACCAAATTAAAAAAAATTTAACATGCTGAATAAAAGCCAATATAATATGTTGTGAGTTTCTAACAAGTGTGTGTAAACAGGCATCAACAGAGAGTGTGGCCTACTTGACCATGTTTACTAAAGGTCACTTGCCACTATCAAGCCTACCACCAGATGCAGCTTAATTGTCACTTGCCACTCACTGATAGGGTTTTGATATGAGTCTGCAAGCAATTGATTGATTATGGTCTCTGTGCAGTCAAACCTCCCTGCTGATGTTCATCTGTATTTGCAGCCGCTCCCCAGCGCTAGCATCACTGCCTCAGCTCCACCTCAGACCATCAGGCATTAGATTCTTATAAGGAGTGCGCAACCAAGATGCCTTGCACGCAAGGTTCACAATAGGGTTCACGTTCCTATGAGAATCTGATGCCCAGTTGATCTGACAGGAGGCGGAGCTCAGGTGGTCATGCGAGCGATGGGGATCAGCTGTCAATACAGATGAAGCTTTGCTTTCTTGCTTGCCCACCGCTCACATTCTGCTTTGTGGCCTGATTCCTAATAGGCCAAGGACTAGTACAAGTCCATGGCCCAGAGTTGGGGAGCCCCGATCTAGTGAGAAAGTCAGGAGGGTATAGTTAGCAATAAACTAGTTAACAATGAGCATTCAAAATTTTAATGAGCATCTATACTGTATTCCAGGCAATGTTAGGTAATAGGCATAAAAGAAATATAAAAATTAAACTAAGCCTCTGTAGAAATGAACTTAAGCACTAATAGAACTAGCACACAGTAACAAATGGTCCTCTTGGAAATCACACTGTCTGAAATATTTGGAACAAAAAGATGTTAAATGTTCCACCATGGGGATTCCAGTTTTCTCTAACCTATCTATCATTTGACTTGCACAATTGACATGCTTCCTTGGATAATACTATGGTGTTAGTTAATTTTTCTCAAAATACTTCAAAAGGGCTGGGTGGTAGGTCCTTAAAGTATTTATTAAGGAGCCTTTCTAGATAGCTGATCAGCTATCAACTATCAAGCACTATGCTAGATGTTTCTGGAAGAGAAATATAAACAGCTCCAACCTTCAAGGATCCCATACTCTTGTAAGACAGAACAGTAAACCAGATCGTTAGAATTCTAGGTTGTAAGTGTGAGGGGTTTGCAGGGAGTGATATAACAAATGCAGATGAGGAGTGTTAAGTGAAGAACTCGACCTGTGCGCCATGACTGTTAGAAAACAAATGTGTGAAAACGAGCTAACAGTTCTAACACCTGAGTGGCAGAGTCTTCACGTGAATTCTAAGGTTATTACTACTACCTATACTGTAAAAGTTATACATCCTCCTTCAAATTCTAAAATGAGAAAAATGTTTTATCAAGATACAATTTGGCCTGACACAAAAGCTAGCATAACATATCCCACAAAAGAGGTCCAAGATTGTCAGAATAGACTATAGCATTTTAATAAATGCAATAAATAAATACAATGAAATGAAATCTCCCTTAAGACTGATGTCTGCAATGGTATCAGTTAATAAACTACATCAGTCCTGATCAACATACAGGTTTGCATACAGCCCATTAGAAAAAGTTCCCAACGCTCGAAGTTATGTTTAGTTCTATTTGGCATCATGTTGAAAAAGAACCTAATTTTTAAACCAATTTCCTTGAAACCAGTGAAAAACTACTTTTGTCAAGGGCAAATAAATCTTGAAATTACTTCTAATCACTTCATTAAATGTAAACCTCTTTACCTTAAAAAAAAATCACCAACTTTTCTCTACACAAAATATTACAATCTCCTGTCTTTGAAGACTTCAAAAACATATTAGTTCAAAACCCATTTCTTGGTTCCCACTGAGATTTAAATTACCTGAAACTAATAGCCTCACTGCAAGAGTCTGATTCTGTGGCTTGTAAGTTGAATTCACCAGCATGGTATCTGTATTTTATATATGTAAATTCCACAGGTTTGCTGTAAATTCCTGACACTGACAAGACTGGTGGCCTCAAAGATTGCTACTGTGACTGAAACAAATACACCAAATGAGACAGGAAGTAGCCATAATTTTTCCTGCTTGCCTATTTTATTACGGTAATCGAGGAAGAAATGGATCTAGTCACGGGCATGAAAACTAAGGCAGCAGCTGAAAGCAGCATAAACTATAAGAAAAAGAAATATTTGCATATAAATCAAAGCAAGCAATAAGGTTTCCATCATGGAACGTAATATGAAATTATTTTATTACAGAAGGTACTGCTTGCATACTAGCTTCCACTATTACATTTTCTGAAATTTGGCACTGGCTGGATGGAAAGAAAATTTACTAGCAATAACACATACCGACCGCACTGACAGGGCTTCACCTTTTCTCTTGGGAATCATTCCTAATGCCAAACAAAACAGGACAGGAACAGGATGAGTCTCATCATCCCCTACAGGACAGGAGAACGAGGTGCTTTAGTTTGGGGCTCCCTCACTTCACTTCTATTTCTTTCCTCTGTGAAATAGCTATGCAAGTAAGACTGTATCAGTGTTCCTCAAATCAGAATCAATAGTTTTGTGTGTGTTTTTTTTAAATACAGACACTGATCAAAATACATCTGTTATCTTTTCTGTAGCACAAATTCCGTGGAGAATAGCTAAATTATATCTGGTACCATACTCTCACAAAACCAGCTTACAATCTCAGCCATTCAAAGCAGAGACGCCTAATTCCAAGTTCTAATTACGCGAAGCTCCATTCTCCACATGGTCCCTTAATTAGTCCCTGGTAATCAGGTGAGCACTAACACAAGGATACTAACTTCCTCAGAGGTTACCAAGGGGCCACTGAGTTCATTTCAACTGCCAAATTCCTTTTTTTATTGTTAAATGTATTGGAGTAACATTGGTTAGTAAAAATTACATAGGTTCCAGGTGTACAATTCTACAGTGCATCCTCCATGTGGTGCATTATGTGCCCACCACCCAGAGTCAGTTCTCTTTCCATCACTGTATATTTGGCTCCTTCTCCCTCCTCTCCCACCCCCTCCTGCCTCCCCCTCAGGTAACCATCAAACTATTAACCTGTATCCATAAGTTTTCGTTTCTTTGTTTGTCTTGTTCCTTCATTGCTTTCAGTTTTACAGTTGATGACTACTACAACTAAATAGCTTTTATAGTATGCAATAATGTAGAGCAGGGGTCCCCAATCCCCAGGCCACAGACAGGTACTGGTCCTTGGCCTGTTAGGAACCAGACCGCACAGCAAGATGTGACTGGCACTGCAAGCCAGCCAAGTTTCATCTGTACTTACAACTGCTCCCCCTCACTCACATCGCCACCTGAGCTCTGCCTCCTGTCAGATCAGCTGTGGCATTAGTTTCTCATAGGAGTGCAAACCCTATTGTGAACTGTGCACATGAGGGAGCTGGGCTGCAGGCTCCTTATGAGACTCTTAAGCTTGATGATCTGAGGTGGAACTGAGGCGGTGATGCGAGTGCTGGGCAGCGGCTACAAACACAGATGAACGTCAGCAGGGAGGTTTGACTGCACAGAGACCATAACAAATCACTTGCTTGCAGACTCATATCAAAACCCAAGCTCAGAGCTCCCACTGATTCTGCATTACAGTGAGTTGTATCACTATTTCATTACATATTACTATGTAAAAATAATAGAAATAAAGTGCATAATACATGTAATGAGCTCGAGTGATCCCAAAACAATCCCTTCTTCTGTGGAAAAACTGTCTTCCACAAAACCAGTCCTTGGTGCCGCAAAGGTTGGGGACCACTCATGTAGAGTTTCACAGGGCACTTTTAGTCTCTTTCTGTGGCAAAGGGCCTATGGATAAGATCGGATTTCGGATTCACTGTTTCACTTTCTTCAAATACAAACAGGTTTCCTCCACCTCATGAAGGTCTCCCTGGACTTGTTCATTTCCTGCTTCCTGCTTCCACTCTCCAAACACGAGCATTCCCCTCTATTTGTCCCTCTTCTCTTTGCTGTCCACCCTCTCCCACTCAGGGAGCCCCAGATTTTCCAAGGATTGGACTGTGGATCCTCTATGAGGACTCACACAAGAATGCTTACTCTACCCTTTGACCTATTACTTACTCAGCTTTTCCACATATATTTCACTAGTTCCACAAACCCAACTGATTCTTTCATGTCCAAAACCAAATCCATTTCACTCCCAAGTAACAAAATCAAGAGCCATGGCTAACATTTAATCCCCACAGCATCCCTTAGAAATAGATGCTCAATTCTATCATCCGATTTTAAAGATGAGAAAATCAAAATTACAGAGTTTGCCAGGATTCAAACCCAGGCCAACGCACTCCAGAGGTGGCTGTTGCTCAGCATACCTGAGATTATCTCATGCAGTAGTACAGAGCAGGGGTCCCCAAAATCCAGCCAAGGCCCAGCCAACACTTCCAGGGGTTCCGTTCTGCCTTGATGATGTGTTCCACAATAATCCACCATCGAGACACTTCAAACAGACTCCACTGAAGTCCAGCTCATCACCCAGGCCCTGATACCACTCATTGCCCCCGACATTCACGGACCACAGACCATCATATCTTCCTCTCTCTATGCAAGGCCTATGTGTAGCGCGGGAGTATTAGGAAGGAGGGATGTGTTTAAGTTGTTTGGCTGTGTGACGACGCCATATGAATTTTTCACACCCTGTTAGTCAAATGGATGAGTTTCATTTCACTCATTTAGCTGTTGATGCTCAAAGTCACGCTACTGCTTCAATGGATATTTGAGAAACGTTTTAGGGTAGGTCGGTCTCTCATCCTAAAGTACCAGAGTTAAGAGCACCACACGATTATTTCCATCAACACTGACAACCCCATACATCTGTCACCCTAAGAATTCAAAGGCCCGAATGGGTCTCTTCATTCAAACCAATGGATAATGAACAAACTGATTAAATGAGGTCTTAATATGGATCTTAATATTTATTTTTAAAAACTGCTTATTCGTTAAGATGGTACACACATTTATCTTGATCCAGTATTACATTTAGCAACGTGAGAGAATTCTATTCCGTAGTTACATAATCTGGCTGTGTCATTCACAAACAAAACCAGGGCACCTGTGTGAAACATTAAACTCCCAAAGAGCCAGCAAGCAGATCAATAAAGCAAAATATCTCCTGACCTAGAATTCGTCGGGAATGAGGCATTCTGGGAAGGAATATTCCAGGGAGATGAAAGCTTCCACTGCAATGCATCCATCTGAAGAATTTGGGCTCTGCCGCCGATGACCATTATATTACTACTTCCCAGTGACCTGATACAACACGCCAGAGATAACACTACGATATTCAGGTACGGGTAAATGGTACCTGAGGCAAACGACAGACCGGTGTACGCCACGGCCTCCACACTCACACGCTATCCCTACACGCTGCTACAGTCCCAGCAGACTTCTTCCTACAAACAACACACACAGAACAGGGGCAAGGGAGAGGGCGATCTCCTGTCGCAGATGTCCACCCTCAGAATCAAGGATGGGGAAAGGGAAGCAGAGTCCCAAACTGTTGACATGCCTCATCTGTAGTTAAGTGCAGGCACTCCTCACTTAATGACCGAGCTCTGCTCCTATGAGTAGGTCATTAAGTGAATTGGTCGATAAGCGAGGAGCTGCAAGGCAGCCGTCTGGTGGGGTGTCGTGGTGCTACAGTGCATGTATTTTTCTATAGCAATCACAGGCCACCACACTTTCAAACAAAATAGGTAGTACTGCATGACAGCGACGTCTTCATGTAGTGAATACTCACCGACTGCGGGAAGGCGACAAAGACTGAGAAAGGGGGTTCCCGAGACTCACGCAGCCTGAGAAAGGGGAGTCCGGGTGGTCGTTAAACAGGCAGGTCGTTAAGTGAGGCGAGCCTGTACCACAGAGGCCTCCCGGGCCAGCGGATACACACGTCTTTGTTCTGTGCCCTGCCATGTGTCTTTATCGCGTTCCCTGCCATCCGGCTCCCTCCGTCCCTGCTTCAGACATCCACTGGAACGCTGCCACCCCGTCTCCCATCCTGCATCTGTCACTGAGGGTTTTAATGCCTGCCCACTGCCGATACTCCTGCTGTCACCGATCATCTCCACTGTCCTCTGCCTCGTTACTCTTCCTTTTGAGCTGCTGTGCAAGAAGGCGAGGCTTTGCAAGGCAGTTACGAGCCAGAACATGCCCTCTGTCCTGTCACCGAGCCAACGACTTCACGTGTAACACCTGGTCCCGAAGCCGTCCTGGGCTCCAGCTCCGACAGGCGCACTGCTCTGAGAGCCCGTGCTCCCTCCCTCCACCCCGTCTCAGTCACAACTCACATACGCAGAGATTTTTCTCAGGGACACAGGAGGTCCCCACCCCTCCCCAGCCCACCTCACCCCTGCCTTGCAGAATGCTGTCCGTTCTGGTGCTTTTACGAGTATCAGAAGGTTTATCCTTGGCTTACTACTAAGGTGTCACTGTGGCCTGACTTCACACATCGGATGCTTGACACGCAAAAAGGCCTTGCGGGCTAACAAGATGGTTTATGAGAGGCTAACACAACTGCGACTGTATTAAACCAAATACCGATTTACACACCAGAAAGCGTGACCCCTGAAAGAACTGGGACTTACAAAGCAAGTCTAATTACGAGGGTCTCGTGTCTAACGCTAGCCCAACAAGACTAAGCTCCCTCAGCACCCAGAGGAAACACCTGGAACATTCCGTAAGTCCTCAAGAAATGTTTTTAAATAAATAATGCAAGAAACGTTAAAGAGTGGCGCTTAGGTAGCATTAAACAGTATAAAAGTCATTCAATAGCTTCCACAGGCTGGAATCTGGGGAAATCTCTGTACATTCCAAAGCACTGCAGGATCATTTTTATACCTGTTTCCACCACTATTAATATCATTTCTTAACACTGACATGCACGAGCAAGAGAAGAGGCCTAACTGTATAAATACTATGTATATTGTAACACACTTTGCTGTTAATTCAGTCTCTCGTTCCTCCCACGTGCAGTGTTCCGGGTCCACTATTTTCCCTAAGCCATTCTACTGGCATCACACAACTGGAGAAACAGAATCTTAAACAATTAATTTAGTAGTCATTATTCTCTCCGTGAGGAAATTACCTCACGCTCTGCTCTCACCCATAAAATGTGCACCTGTGTTTTATATAGGTAGGCTTTCCTTTTCTCTTTATGTGATATAATATTTTCAGGAAAACAGTTTGGGTGTAGAAGCCAAGAGCAATTTGGGCAGTAAGGAACATGAAACCTCAGCAAAGCTTTATCCTAATTACTCCAGGTAGACTACTGAGACGGGCAGCAATCAAGACACAGGTATAACATGGACAGCTGAAGGTGGCAGAGCTGATAAGGAGAACCTTCTATCAGAAGGGAAATCTTTATGTTGAAATCCTAATAGTGCTCCATGGGTATGGAGAGAAAAGGTGAAGAAGAAACCAAACTTGGTTAAAATTCACCTTGACCTTACAGACAATACTAAGTCCCATAGTTAATACAAAGTCAGCTCTGCGACACAGAACGCTCTGATATTGCTGCCCTGCTGCGAGTCCCTGGGCCACTTGGTCACAATCTACGTTCAGTCAGACTTACAACTAGGTGTAACTGCTGCTATTCAAAATCATTCCACACAGACAGTAACATTATTCCTGTGTTTACTTAAGAGCAACCAGAATTCCTAATTCCCACCCTTGATCTGATTATACTAAGCTCAAAGAAAGCTAGTTTTAAAGTCCTGATTCAAAGTCCAATGAATGAAAGTACATTTAAAATTCGGTCTCTCACACACACATTTTAAATAATGGGCATTAAATTTACATATTAAAATGGATATTTTCTCTAGTTTAGCAGTTTAAACCCTTCTTTCTTTCAAAGACTAACCATTTCTTCAAGTAGATTATCAAACAAGTATTCCATGAATGGGGCTGGGTTTTATAAGTCAATCAAGAACATCAATTAAGACTATATAGATCAACAGAAAAATCTGACATCAGACATTTTTTTAAAAAGAGCTACAGTCCTATTCAACAAAGCATGTAGATGACTTACACATTTGGTTGCAGCTGCATTGTCTGAAAAGAACCCAGGTTTTCACAAATAAGTGCCTATACATGTTGAGCTCTAAAATAGCATCTCTTGCCATCTTAGGATACTTTACCATTAAAGACAAGAGAAGCTACATTCTGAGGTATGTATGAGAATGAATTTATCTGCTCTTATACATTACTAACCTGGATGTCTTTGAACACAAGTGCTGTCTTTGTAACCTTTTAAAATCAGTGAAGCTTCTTTGTCAACAGAATTGGAGCGGGGTGAGGGGGACTGCAGAACTCCTGAAGCACCCCTGCAAAAGCCTCGGGTAAAGCGCACGCAAGGAAGACAGTTTGAAAACCACTGCTCTGTGTGATCAAACGCTATGGCAACCCGCATTTCTATATGCAAATGCCACTGTTTTTGCCGAAAACACATCTATGGGTATTTATAAATTCATGCCTGATCACAGTTAAAGATAAACTGCCATGACTGTGGAAGAACAGTGGAACTCGGAAAACAAAGGTGTCTACAGGCAGTGCATTTCCAATCGCTATGTGACAGAAGATTTCTTATGTCTGATAAGGTACAAAAGTACATGTTTATGGTTGGAATATTCAGAAGGACTATGCAGCAATTAAGCTAAGGCTCAAATGTAATAACTACAGTGAATAAATGTATCGTGTCAGACATTTCATTACTTCGAATCCTACTATCCCTGTCTAAGCTTGCTTTTTTCATTTTTCTGGGGGAGTGGGAAACAGAACGACTCCTGGATGACACATAATAAATCAGTATGGGTGGAGCGACAACCTCATCAAGTTCAATCCCAGCACACGTGAGTTGTTTAATGTCTTCATTTTATGTGTTATTTTCAGTAAGTAAGTGAAAGGCTTTAACAGAGTTTCTGCCAATAAGCTATGGCTGTGCCCTAAATTTAAATAAGGAATCCATTAGTCCATACAAATGTTTTGTAAAAATTCAAAAAGGAAGGGGAAATAGAGGAAAGTTGTACTTTAGAGAAGAATGCCACATGCTAACTGTAGAAAAAAAGATGAAATTAGAAATCATCATTCTGTAAAACCCCAGTTAGCATCTGAATCGGGCAAAAATCATCAACAGATGTTAAAACCACGTGCAGTGTTGCTAGGGAACTATTTATTTACATGATCTCAAAGTATAACCCCACGTATCATTTATTAATTGCAGAGACACACAAGGAAGATACCTTCTCGGGCAAGTGATCACACCTAACATCACCAACGTGCCTCGTGATGTGATTGATGCGCAAAGGTCAAACGTCACCGGAAAGTATCCAGCCACGTAATACGAAAAATAGAGGCATCGATGGCTGCATTTTCTCCAGACAGCCCTTGTAGATTAGATAACAGTACTGTAACAGTGTCAATGACAAATTTCTGCTTTAAAATTATACTGTGTTTATGTAGAAGAAGATCCTTTCTCTTAAGAGATACACACTGCACTATTTAGGGATGAAGTGTTACAAATCAGCCACGAAGACTCAAAGGAGAAATAAAACAGAGAAAGATAAGACATAGCAAATGTGACATAATGTTGACATTTAAGAGAATGTCTCTAAGGGGTTAGCGTATTCACTGTAATATTCTTGCAATGATTATGTAGATTTGCAGTTTCTCAAAATAAAAAAATTAGAGCAAATAATGAAATGTGGTAGTGAGTTCCTTACTTTCAAAACTATAAAGGACGAAGTAACTTCAAAATAATTGATCAACTCCTTTAATGAAGGTATTAATTTGTCAACATTCCAATCTTGCTTCAACTCTGTTCAAATGGTTAAATGGCTCTATACAAAAAGCTTAAAATATTTTGGGCAATTTTATTCAACTTCTAAAAATGTGATAAGTCAGAAATAAAATTAAAATGATGCACTTGTATACTCACACACAATCTGATGTGACATTTTATAATTGGACTACATTAAAAACAAAAGCATGAAATTGTTCGAGAAACTATTTCAGCCTAGTCATCTGTTTAATACAAGTCATTTTTCCAAATGAAGATGGGGCTTCATTTGCAACAGTAATTCAACAGCGCCCCCCAAAAGTAATGAAAATTCAGGTTTACGAAATTTCATGCAATTTACACATTTTTCTGCTGCTTTGTATCCATTCAACACTTCCAGATTTTTCTCTAAAATATTCCTATCTCATGAATAAGAAAAGTGTATTGTTATAAATAGTTAGCTATCTGAGGCCACTGAGATTTAGTGTCGTTTCATATTTTGACAGTAACTTGTGTACCATGTTCATCCAATAATGGAACAGATCGTGGACAGTTTTCATTAGAGTTTTTAAGTGTCAACGTTGCCTACAACTGTTCACATACTCCAACATTCCTGAAAATAAAATCATGCCAGAACTATTCAAGGCATCAAATGCTGTTAGATACTGAGCTTACAATAATCCAGCTGGAATTCAAAGAAGTCAGGATGCCAGGATAGGTTAAAATACTATTCTATCAGAAGCTATCATCTACCAAAACTGCTATGTCTCAGTTTACCTCATAAAATGGGGACGCATTTCAGAAGGGGAAGTGATCAGGTATCAGACCAAATTCCTGACGGTGGTTTATGTCGGAGTTATGGGGTAAGGGGCTGAGTTTTATATTTTCTTAAATCAGACTCGTATTACTCGTAGAATAAGAAAAACAAACTTGGAAAGGGTTTGCTTTAAATCACGTACTTGATTTCAAACATATTTAAAGGAAACCCGGCCTTTTGTATTTCAACATTTAATACCACTTAAAAAAAATAAAAGCCAAATTCTTAAATACTATCAAATCTTCAAAGTAGGCTGACAGGCTGACTAGATGTCCCATTTTAAAGTAGACAGAAAACAATGGTGCTGTCCCATCTCAAATGATACGTCTGGTCAGCCAGCTGACACCCTGAATGTAGTCCAGTGACACTGGGCTAACCATGCGTGCCCTTTGAGATGGGACAGGACCGCGGTTTTCTGTCCCGTTGCAAATGGGACACTGGAAACTTTCCCACCTCTGCATTTCTGTGACCTTAGTTTGGAAGTAGTTACTGAACCCTTAACTTGTCGATGACGCATGATACTCAGCAAGAGAAAAAGGGGTGCAATGAAATGAAGCCAGGATAGCAGGGTGTGCTGGTTAAAATGCAGTTTTACATGGAGCACCAGGGCTCATCCTCATGCTTGCTTGTGCCTTATCATAGAGGGGACTTTAAAGGTAGTCTGTGGCCCAGGGGCCTTCCCAGAGGACCTGAGCTTTGACAAAGTGCTTTCGGAACTGCCACTGAGCAATAAGAGGATGTGTCACTATGCGCTGGCCGTTGCTGTGACTCAGCGCTTTTCTTCCAAAAATGTGTATTGGGGACTACCATGACAGTCATTTCTTTAATTATCACTGTAACAATGCTTTCACTGTGCAGTGTGTTTCACAGTGGACAAAGTGCTTCCTAACTACATTGGGATGGCAGGGGAGGAACAAGTCAAGAGACTTGGGCTCAAGCAATGTTGACTCTTTGATCCCCAAGTCACTCAGCCATTAGGAGAGAAAGAGCCATGAGCCAAACTCGCGGTCTCTGAAGTCCAAACACCGTGAGTTTCACTACGGGTCATTTCTGCTCTAAGCATCCGTCTCCTGTGCTGGGTCTCCTACGGGTGTAATTCACTTTGTCTACCAAGCTGTGAGCAAAAGCAATGGGAGAGAAACCCCAGGTGAACACCCAGGGTGTTTCCAGCTGGTCTGATGAAAAGCTGCTTGGGGAGGAAGAACGGGTACGGGGGACTTGTCACAAGATTCCAGTCACATCTGCACACAACAATCACAGTCACGATAGACAGCAGTGTCATCACTAAAACTACAGCACTGCACTCACACACACGCCAAGTAAAATGAGCATGAAAATGTTCAGACTGGGTGTACTGTCACGCAGCACTGACAGTTCCGTAGAGTCCAAAAGCAATTAGGAAGAAGGCAGCAGCACATGGAAAAGTTAAAGCCAGTGGCAGAGGAGGAAGCTGAGGGCGGTTTAGACCTACAAGCACCTAAGACAGAGTGCATGGCTGATGGCCACCACCCATGCGCAGTAGGACTCTTAGCAAGGAAAGAGGTACCTGAACTGTGACAGGAGAAATGGAGCTTATTCTTGGAAAACAAAAAACGATGTTAAGATCTCAGAGTACATTTCCATTCTTGAAAAGCGTTCTAATAGCAGCTTTCCGATTTCGCCAAGGTAGAGGCTGAAGAGGAGGGTGTTTAATTACTTTGTCACTCTTAGTGTGTTTTCAAATGTCTGAGGTATAAAGACAGTCCTTGCCCTCTGAGAGCTTATAAGCACTTCAATTAAAAAGTATTAATTACATAAAACTAATATTTAATTGAAGTTAATTATAAGAGGCAAGAGTGCATAAGAAAGGTGACCAGCAATGATACACAACTCGAAGAGCCACACTGTTGAGTCTGTTTCCGACACAGGGAGAATGGCTTCAAAAGAATTAAAATCGGGATGGTGTTTAATATGCACGTGGAGTTCATAAAGCAGGAGTCTCGCTTTCTTCAGACTTCAAGTGCTCAGTTTATCTGCGCTGATGTCACCTGTTTGTGAGGATCTGCTATGGAAGTAAACACACCGCATCCACACAGTCACTTTTGCCCTACACAGCAGCAGTCCCCAAGCTTTTCGTCACCAGGGACCGGTTTTCCGGAAGGCAGTTTTTCCACGGGGAGAGGGGGGAGGGAGGGGAGGAGCACATGCGCAGTTCACAATGGGGTCTGTGCTCCAGTGAGAAACTAATATTGCCGCTGATCTGACAGGGGACGGGGCTCAGGCAGCTGATCTGACAGGAGGCGGGGCTCAGGCCGCTGATCTGACAGGGGGCGGGGCTCAGGCCGATGATCTGACAGAGGGCGGGGCTCAGGCCGATGATCTGACAGAGGGCGGGGCTCAGACTGAAAGGGAAAGGCTGTAAATACAGATGAAGCTTTCCTTCCTCTCTAGCAGCTCACTTCCTGCTGTGTGGCCCGGTTCCTAACAGGGCACAGACAGTAAGGTCCATGGCCCGGGGCTTGGGGTGGAGATGACAGAGTTCGCTAAGGCCACAGGCGCGGCTCTAGCTATCTTGTCTGTGTGAGCATAAGCATTCTCCGCGTGGTGGAAGACAATCACCGATTAGCCTTCAGTGAAGGAGTAAATAATAACGATGCTAGAAAAGTTACGAGCACCCGCGGCCACAAATGCCTGCCATCCACTCAAGTCTCAGGTTTGGGCGAAGAGGCCAAGTTCTGGCGTGCAGCTGGATTCAAGTCCTGGCTCCCCCACTTACACATTGTGAACCCCAGACTCACTTTTCTAAGTCTCGCTTTAGGACGCTGTAAAAAGTGGGTGATCGCTGTTGGGAGGATTCAGTCCATTTTTACATGGAACTTGTTTAGCACAGTTCCAGGCTCTCAGTGTCTGCTAACAGTTAGCTAGTATGACGTGCCAAGTTTAACAGGTTCATTTGCTAGGCCTGCCATGACAAAAAAGAAAGAAAGAAAGAAGTAGCTGAAACAACCAAAATTTATTTCCTCACAATTCTGGAGGTTACAAGTTCAAGGTCAAGGTGCCAACAGGGTTGTGGCAGATGGCCACCCACCCTGGTGTTTTTGTCCAAATTTCCTCTTCTCGTAAGGATACCAGTTACACTGGACTCGGACATACCCAAATGGCCTCATTTTAACTTAATAACCTCTTTAAATACAGTCACATTCAGAGGTACTGGGGGTTAAGACTTCAACATCTGAATTTGGGGGGACACAAATTCAGCTCATAATATACAAGGGCTGTCTAGAAAGTATCCAGACATGTAACCATTCTCATTATCTTGACAACGGATTTTTTGTCCAGACAGCCCGCATATACCTTCTCTCATTCTAAGCAATAGCATTCCACACATCACAAAATCTGAAATCACTTTGAAGAAAAGTCTCATTTCTCTTAAAACTTCTCAGTTTTCAATCATAGAGGAATCTATGTAAGTTCATTTAACTTTGAGAGGATATACAAATAGATGGATAATGGACACACACACACACACACACACAAATACCTAGGATACAGCTGCCAATCATACTTTGTAAAACAGCTCTTGGAATGCAAAACCACTGTGCCAAAAAATTATCATCATCAATGAAAATAAATGATTTACCTGAAGTGTACAAAGTACTTACTGCACTCAGAGCACAAGAATTCCAGTGCACAAGCAATTATTTTCTCCTTAGATTACAAGTTCATTGAAGAAAGGAGCCATGACAGCTTAGTAAAAAAATTCACAAACAAATCAGCATAGAGATGGGACCCAGAAAGTTTTTTGTATCTGTGATGAATGCACTTGAAATTCAGTTTTGTTTCCTTTATTGCTTTGACAGGTCATTGTGGTGGCAACTGTAATTTTATATGTAATTACTGTAGCATTCCTGGTATCTGAATTACGGTGGCTGCAAAAAAAAAAAAAAAAAAAA
>PVJL010005233.1:0-81881 GCA_004026885.1 Lyroderma lyra | reverse complement strand
ATGAATATCTGTTGACCACATCAGGAAAAACTTTGGCCAGCACATTACTCAAAAACAAAAACAAAACAAACAAAAACAAAAAAGCAAAAAAATCTCCATGGTATAAGGCCAGAAAGAATATGGAGATGCAGGCAATGTCTATCTTTGAAAAACCGACCCAGAAATCCCAGAAATGTATATAACATGTGGCTTGCATGAGAAAATACGTAAAAGGGCTTTAAAAACTGTAACGCCCTTTATAAATCTAAGGTGACATTTTAAAGTTGAACCTATTCTGCCCTTATTCAATGTAGCTAAACACATTAGCAGATAGAAGAAACCTGATTAACTAAAATGCGAAATGGAATCAAATATGTGAAATAAAGCCCAAAATTTGATACAGAGCAGCGTAAGTTAACTCATTAATATTGATCATAATCTTATTGTCTTCACTTTTTCTCCTGCTGCCTCATAAAAAAAATGGCCCTGTGCCATATGCCACTTTAGTTTTTACAACGGCAACAGCAAGTTTTCCAGAACTTTTAAAGGATATGTGGTATAGAGATTATGTTACTTAACAACAAAAGCAAACAAGCAAAAAATAAATAAAAAAACAGCTGTATAATTATCTCATGCTACATGGGTGATCAAAATTTTTGCCAGTTAAAAAGTAAAAAAAAAAAAAAAAAAAAAAGCGGCAATATGACATGATGTTCCACTCATTTTAAGTCTCTTATATCAAGTATCAGATTTTAAATGTATTATTTTAGCTGATTATATACACAGAAATATCCTCAGTAGAAATTTCTAATGTGCTAACAATCACAATGCACAGCAAATAAACTTGCAGTGCAGAATCCCACACAAAAACTACATCTTTTTATTTCCTTAGATGTTCCAAATGCCCAAGCCAAGATGCCTTGCTAATACTGTAGAATCTACATTATCCCGGCATTCCTTAAACAATGAACTAAACCTGGCAAGATGAAATAATGTAATTTACGACAACGCACTGGAAGGGAAGAGACTGGAAAGAGAACTGACTCTGGGTGGTGTCCAGCAAAGCCAACTAAGTTTAACAATTTAAAAGAAAAGGAAATGGAGATTTAAATAACAAAACCTCTCAAAACATAGGCAGAAACTCCTCTTCACTACAAATCAAACACGTAAGGCAACTGGAAGGTAGCCACTCCGGGTACATAATGAATGTGAAATTAGAAAAGATCGAAATTGGAACTTTAATCGTCTTGGGTTATTTTTAAAAGACTACTTATACCATCATTAAACAGTCTCAGGTCTTATTTTCATCTGATTACCAAATGAGGTTTTCTACTTTATATATACTAGCTGAAAATAACTGCATTGATTACTTTATTCTGATTGAATTTAGATTTTTAATAAAATCACCTCCACCGTAAAACTAAATGTTTTACAGTAGCAAACTATCCTACCATTTCTAAACCCATAAGAAAAAAAAAACAGTCAAACTGGAGAGCAAGAAACCATGTTTTATCCAGAAGCAGCTCCTTCAAGCTTCAATAGCCGATGTTTTGGCTCCCCCTTCTGGACTGTACAATTATTTAAAAAAAAAAAAAAAAAAAAAAAAACCCAAACCAAAGCAGCAGAGTAAGATTCTGTTTCTACAGGATATATTAAAATGACCGGCCTGATACAAGTGTGACATTACATGAAGCAATCATTAAGACACTATGGGATCAGTAAACGACTAAAAGTTCAATTTAATCACGCCGTGGCAGCTGAACAACACACAAGTATACACTGCACCATTTAGTGGCTAACGATAAGGAGCACACCAGTCGCGTTTTGCATGTATTATTCTGAGCCTGGCCCGAAGCTTGTACTTTTAACAGTCACGTTCGTTCAGTGTGACCTTGCTCACCAGCCAGAGGAACCAATTCCCCTGGCTGTCCTGTGAGGGGCAGGGTCCGCAATATTCACCCGATCAGAGCCCATGGTTCCCATGCCCCAGTGAGAAGCAAGAAGTACGCATCCGTATACGTGTGTATCGAACCTTCACCTTCACCTGTGATGGGGCTGTTCTTTTGGTTCAGATTGTTTAGAAACACGGAAAAGGGTACAAATGTGCCTTCTTCATGCCGTAAGGTGGCGTGCCTGGGGAGCAACACTACCAGCCACCAAAATAATTAGCTCTTACCTATCAGAGCCCATGGAGTCAAGTAGAAGAGACCCAGCCTAGTTCAGATATTGGCACTTCAGCTTATAAACAGGTAAGTGTTACGAGAATAATAAAGAACCCATGTTCACCAACAATGTGCCGAGAGTCCATTAAAAACAGCAAAAGTCAGCGCTGGAAACAGAATCCCATTACAAACTCCTACTTGTAGTGCTACAAGTGCTAATGAAATGTCCTTGCATGGGGATCACTCCAGGCCTGTTTCTGTGATTTTACTAATTTCTCCCTGACTGGCAGGTCTAACTGAACTCATCATCTTTCCCTGCAAACTCAGTCTCACTCCTGACTGCTCTTTGCGTGCTCGAGTCCCCACCATTTCAGTCGCTCATGCTTGAAATTTCCGTCATTATTGACTCACACTTCTCCTTTGCCCTTTTAATCATTTGCTGACACTGAGATGTTCTACTTCGACAATCAATCAATCAATCTCTCTCTCTTCTCTGTCTCTCATCTCTATCCTCGACTTAGTTCTTAGAGTACTAACCACTCTCCAACTCAGGGTCTCATCACTTGTAAACTCCTTCAGCGACCCCAATTCACGTCCCTGCTCTAGTGTTTAACCTCTGCAGTGATCACTGCGCCGTTAATAGTGCGCAACACAGCTCGGATCTTGTCATTTCATCGCTCAAAACCTCCCAGGGTTCCTCACAACTGCTCGGCATACCCCTTCGAAAATGACCTTAACCTACCTTCCCGAGTTCCCAGCCCACTACTCCGCTGAACGTGTGTGTTACGTCACCGTAACTAGCTCACGGGGTTTGTCATTAAATACCCCAAGACGGCCTCCAGGTCACCCTCACTCCAGCCAACGGTGACCTCCTCACGTCTCGGTCCCAAAGCTGTTTGCTCCGAGAGCTCGTCTACCTAACGCACCACATCCCTGACACGCGCAGCTCTGTCGCTGGCTTCTTTTCGCCTTCACAACACTCATCACCACCTGTCATTATACTGCAGCTGCATCTTATGTCTGTCTCCCGGGCAAGGACATACACTCCATTAGCAATGTATGTGCACGGGTCATCATTCGAGCTGCCGGAACCGTGCCTGGCACTCAATAGGTCACCAGGAACTTCTGGTTCAAGGTTAGAGAGGTTGACAAGATCACAGGCAAAGACGGAGGGCTCAAGTTCAGGTCTTTCTGATGCCCAAACAAACACTGGCCCCTGCGGCTGCCCTGGGCACTCAATATTAATGTCATGAAATAACGTTATATTTAATATCGTAAGGTCTGGTCATCCTCCTTCTATTTTCCAATTATTGTACATTACCATGTCAATTCTTATGTTTTTATTTTCCACAGTAGAATAGTGATTTTTCCACCTGTGGATAATTATTCCTGGCTTGCAGTGAAATCAAATCAATCATTTTAGCTGTTTTCTAAATCTGTTTAATGCAATGTTTTACTTAATAATAAAAAGTTTATAAGGGTTCAAAAAGTTATACAACACTTATTTAGAAATAGAAGCCATCCAAAAAGTCATTAAGTTCTCTCTAGCCTACTCTAAATTCTCTTTCGCAATGTTAAGATATTTGCAGGAAGCCAATTTATCACTTCCCTTCATAGATGGTATCCATAACAACTCTTCTACTATTTTATTAAGTCTTTAAAATAACCCTGTCAATATTATCTTGAGACCACATGCTGGTTTTTTTTTTCTCAAAGCCCAACAATAATCTATCCACACCATATAACACATAGCTTCCAATAAATGGATGAGGCATTTTCACACTGTTATTTTTCCATGTAACCTTCCTGGTTTTGCTTTTCATATTGAGTATTTTATAGAATTCCATATATTGAATGAACAATGCAATTTAGACCAACTAGTTGCAAGCTCCTTTATATGTTAAATCTCTTAAATATATTAATATAAACTTCAAGATCATCCTGAATCTGGTACTGTTATCCTCATTTTATGGATGGCAAAACTGAGGTTCAGAGACATAAAGCAAATTATTTAAGGTCACACAGGTAACATGAAGCAGAGCAGAAATCTGACCCAGGTCTGTTTGCAGCTACACCCATGACGTCTATGAACATTTATATCCTTTCATAGGGTCGATATCACAGATAAAGTGACAGAGCCATCAGGTGACATTATTATTCCCAGCTCTACATGACGCTACAGTAAAATAGGAGTACCTCTATAAGAGAAGCCCTTAAGACACATCTAACATGATAGAAAGTGTAAGATGTAGTAGAAAGTGACTCCTTAAGAGAGATAAAAAGAAAGTGCTACAGAAATCCAGATAAATGATTAGAGAAATCAGGGGTGGGGATCAGGGCAGGTTTCACAGAAGGATGTGGGCAGAAGGCTGACAAAGGGAGAACATTCCACGCACGAACACTATCAGATGAGCCCAGTCGGAAGCCAGAGCGCAGAGCAGCTCGTTGCGTTCAGGTTTTGCAGCCTGATTCTGAAAGTACAATTTATAAAGGGTAATAATAGTGAAAAGCAAAAGTGACGGGCGTTGGAGATGGGGGGGCTTCAAATGCCTCCATTTCCGCTTCTAATCAGCACAGAGAGACAACAGCCAGGGTCACAGAGACCTGGCTTATTACATAGGCCCTCTTTCCAATTTAAATCGGGCGTCTACACCACTCATTTCTTTTTTTTTTTTCCATCAACGTATGTAGTTTCTAGGCAACCATAATACTTAACATTGTTATTCCAGAATTTCTTCTCTCTGGAGTGCTTCTATGAAACTCTCGTCTATCCATGTTATCAATGAACAAACACTTCCCATCTTTTGAAGATTAATGAGGCCCTGAAAAATACGCCCTTTTTCACCTGAGTTTCGCCAGTGATTTTTCAATGCCGTTTTTTTCCTTTTTTTTCCCCCACTCCTGTCTCTAGTTCCAAGAAAAACAACAAAAAAATCTTCCCCCTAAAGGCATCCCTCCGACCTCAACTCCAGAACTGGTCCGTCATCACTTCCCCCATGCCTTGGTTGCAGGATTTGCAAACTCCAGTGTGCGAAGCAGGCCCAAGAGGAAATGATGGTTGAGAGATAAGTTTATACTGCAGATCAATCGTGACACCCAGCTCCTCATACAAGGGTGGCCCAGAAAAACAGGCAGCCGTGACTGCCTCTCGTTTGCAGATAGCACAGCTGGAGACTTTCCCGACAGCCCCGGTGCTGTCTTTCCGAAACACTGGGACAACATGAAACCTGCCCGTGAACCAGGCTGGCCTGACATGTTGCAACGCTTACTCTATTGCATCTTTCGGCCCTGCCTCCTGCATGTTTCCCTGCCTGTCTTCCCCATTAGGCCTACCATTTTCAGAGCAGGAGCTGTGGTCACCGGGGAAGACAGACCTGTGAGTGATTAATATAAAACGGGTTCAATAGCGCAACACGGCTATATACACAGTGCTACGGCCAGGAAGGACTTATCTACGACAGGCTCTCCTTTTCGGGTTGACGTGAAGCTGAATCTCAAGGGGGATTCAGGAGCTTGCTGGGCACATGGACAAAGCAAAAGGCCTTGTAGCCGAAAGAAAGAGAACGCGCTCGGCTCCGAGGTCCTGATGACGAGCAGGTGAAGGAGTGGCCAAGAGTTCTGGACAGAGAGGACAGGCGCACACTGAGACGCGGCTGGAGACGAAATTTGAAACCGACAGGGCTGAGATCCCCCAGGGCAGCGGGGAGCCATCTTACCTCGGGACGACACGCCTGACCTCGGGACGATACCCCTGACCTTGGGGAAGAGCGAGATGACAGCGCGAAGGGGAGGGGGCTGCGTAGGAGGCCGCGGCCGTCGCCGGCCAGTGAAATGATGGGTCTGAACACTGGTGTGGGCGAGCGGGGCAAAGGGCTGTGTGTTCTTTGGGAGAAGTAACCAGCAGAACTGGGTAAGTGGATGTGGAGCAACTGGTCACGTGTCACAGGCTGTCAGCACAGGCTGCTGGACTGCTTACGAGGCCAGGACTAGAAATACAGGTGAGCTGCAGCCCACACTCCAAGATGCTCCAGGTTCCTTGGTTGCCCACCAGCCCTCACTGCCTCAAACACGAGTCTCCTAGGTCGGCCCGCCAAGCAAACATCTATCTTAATCCAGTACTTCTGAAAGTGTGCTCCTCAGCCGCCCTGCATCAGAACCGCCCATGGTGCCTGCTAAAAACTACAGAGTCCCTGGACCTACCCCAGACCCCACCAGGCACAAAAGCTGCATTCTGGGACACTTTCAAGTTCAAGAACCATCAGCCTCCCTCCAACCACTGCAGTTCATTTCCGTGAACCCTGCTTTCGGCACATCATTCATAGCTCAGACTAATTTCTGATCTCCTGCCTGGACTTCAGGGTACTCTTTCAGCTTGATTTCTCTTTCCAATACGCATTCTCCACACTGGACAGGACTTCTCTAGCTGGGAAGCTTCTCAGCAATCTCCCCTCCCTAGTCAAACCCCAGCCATCGTAACCGCTGCTGAAAGCCCAGTTTAAATGCAGGAGTTTGCATGGAGTTTTCTCTAGTCACTCTAACCCTCCTTCTCTCTCCTGCTTATGAGTTCCTCTTACAGTCGCGAAAAGACATGTAACAAAACCTGTTTTACCACGTGCTAATTGACATAAACACCAGCTAAGTTCATACGGCGTCTCGTCAATGTTAGAACAAAACACCGTTATTCGAGGACATGTTGCATACGTAAGATCGGCATGTACAAGTTAAGGTTGGATTAGGCCCACCCCTATTACTGAAACTGTAAGGTCTTATTCTTATTTTCTAGTCATCACTGCACCTAGCACAGTTCTTGGCACATAACAGGCACTAAAGAAATATGTGCCAATTTTTGAAATTCTCCCGCAAGACGGACGGCGGTTTTCCCCCTAGATATCACATGAATTACAAAAGGAAACAGGACACATCCATTTTTTAAAGCAGAACCACTATTCAATACATTTGCTATTCCAGATACCAAGGTACTAGTCGGGGGTTTCAAACTGCCCGTTCCTTAAGTGCACACTGCTTAGTCATGAAGGCGATAGAATGACAATAGCTCTGAACTGCAATACAATGCCTTGAATTAAAAACCGTTAAAAGACAGCAACAGAATGAGACTTAAAAGAAAATGTAAGCCCACCGCTTGCACAGATCCATTTAATAACTGAACCTCAAGGTAATCGTGCGACCTGTCTCAAGTCCCAGAGCCGATGAGCACCCAACAACCTGGATGAACACCGGGGTCATTTTCATTACCCTCTATGCTCAGTGATAGGAAATCAAAGTGAGATCTTTGCATCAGAACACCTGTTAACAGGAACCAACATTTTGGGAGTCTCTCCTGCCCGTTGCAAGAAACTGAAGTCAAACATGCGATTTCATTAGCATCATAAAAACCAACACACGCACAATGCTAAAGGAAAAAAGAAAAGACAAAGGTTCTATGACACAACAAAAAAGCATTCTAATTCTAAAACATTTCTAAAACTGTGAGACAAATGCTTAGGGCAGCTAACTTCTAATAGCCTGACGGCAATGCCCATCCCCCTGCTCTGGTGTGCCGCGAACCCAAAGAGGAGCCCAGCCGTAACACAGCGCAAGCAGGGTCCCTCCGCTCCTACACACACGAATGCACGTCTAAGGGAAAGCGCGTCGTTCGTACTCACCGCAACTTTACTTCCAACTATCTGCATGCAGTGGTCAACGAAGAGTGGTTACGGTGTGAAAAAAAACAAAAACAAACAGCAACACTATTAGTAATTAGAAGCTTTTCGTGGAAGTTAAGTGTTTAGTAAATTAGTAACTAGCTAAGCCTATGTACACTTTCAATACTTTAGATCTAAGGACTAAAACAAATGTATCAGTATTTCATGTCTACCACATTCCCATAAAGCTGTATGATCCCCAAATCAAAGATTATTACTATTGAAGGACTCTTTTATTAACAATAAAAACTAAATGGACTATAATAGAATTCTCATACAGTACAACCTAAATATCAAGTAATAAAAGAGTAAATGTTAATTAGGCATCAGATGTTTTACCAGTCCACATAGCACCCCCAAAAAATTATCAACAGAAAGGTGATTTTTTCCCCAATTATTTTTTTTTCTTTAATAGTACCATAGGTATACCATTAAGGTTGAAATAAGTTAGTTTAGAATGTAAATGTTGCATTTAAAGTCATAAATTCAGTTCAGAAATGAACTGGTGGTTGAAAATTAGAGTATTTTATATTGTTGTAAATTTGAGGTTTCTAAC
Source organism: Lyroderma lyra (assembly GCA_004026885.1). NCBI lineage: Eukaryota > Metazoa > Chordata > Mammalia > Chiroptera > Megadermatidae > Lyroderma > Lyroderma lyra. The sequence continues at coordinate 73,482 of PVJL010005233.1, read as the reverse complement.
ATTATTTTGTATTACACTTGAAAATTATCAAGCAAATAGATTGCTTATAATGCCAGTTTTCTAGATTATCACAGCATTGTATTATAAGGTCAGAGTTTTCTATATAATGGGGATACACACAGCGTTTTGTATCTGAACACGCAGATACTCATAAGGAGGAAACAGTTCCAAATCGCAACTTCAAATGAGTTTTTCCTAACAGGTAAGAGGTAAGAGAATTTCGGAGGGCCAGAATTTTGCTTTTAAAAGCAAGCAGTACAATCACAGTCTTACACATAACTTTATGCCAAAATCCAACTATAAATCACATCACAGTTATCAGGTTCCTGCATCTGAATATCAAGCAATGTCCAAAAAAGAACTAATGCACAATCTGAAACCATTAATCTAGCAGTTATTAGCAATATGGGCTCTATTTTTTAGTGAGTACTTTAAAAACAAAAATCAAATATAATTGAAATTGCAGTAACAATCCTAAGTTGAACAGGATACCACAAGATACAAAAAGATAATGACAGATTCCAAGTAAATTATCTCAGAGGAATCCGTTAATTTGTAAACAGAGAAGCAGTTTTCATAAAATATTCACTCGACAGACTATTTACAGGCAGTGATTATTTAGTGAATAAAAGCCTCTTTGGCACATTAACCATCCTCGGAATGGACAGATAGACTTTTGACCTAAATTATTTCCTCCCCCCAAAAAGACGGAGGTCTTATTTGTCCCGTTTACTTAGCACAGGCATGAGACTGTGTGAGGCTATCTTAACGAGGACAGCAGGTCTCTCCCGAGTCAAATGACCAGAGTACAGCCCATTTCATGACTCATTTGGATTGCAACATGACTGCAGTTAGCAAAGCACATACAGCAAACAGATTAGACTGGCAGAGGGAAGCTAAGAAAAACTGGTTCGGTCATGTTCGGGTTCAATTGTTTCACCCAATCCAGACCATGTCTGGAAAAGGAGACCTACAAAACTATCTGATACTAGCAAAAGCAAAGTTGTAATACAACTATGCAAACATGCCTGCAGATACACTGCAAGTTTAACTGCTTAGTGTGTGGGTCCATCTGGAAGATCTATACGTGCATTTGGCATGACGATTTTAAATTATTTCCCATTGAGATTTTTACATCAGTGATCACTCTCAATAGCTCGTGTGTCTTCAAAAATACACTTCTCCATATTTTAAAATCGTACCTTCAAACACTGTGATTTAAGTTAGAAATAATCTAGTGACTTAATATTCTAATAAGTACATTGGCACGTGCCACACTGATAACGTTAGAATTTCCATGACTTTTTCCTCATAACCGTTGAGGCAGTTCTGATGTAACATGAGATGCCCTCTATACATCACTGATGTGTTGTGCCTCTTTCGAGATTATTCATTATTAACATAGCCTGGCATCCCATTTCTTCAAACACATGCCAGCGTTTTGTAGATACAGACTCTCCTAGGCTATCTGTGGTCAAATGACTGACGTGTACCAACTACCCTAGGTGAGGGCAGCCCGGCGGGTGTGGACGGGCTGTTCGCCACTGCCTTCCTTCTAGTCCGTCCATGACGGACAGTTACCCAAGCCGGTTTTCCTGTAACACCCGCACAGCTTAACATTCCCCGTTGTGAGACTTTAAGAAGGAAAAACGAGGCAATCGTTTTAGTATCTTTTAATTTCCTCTGTATTCTCTTACTGCACGCTCGTTTTAGCAAAGGTCATGTCCGCACTCCAAGCCTCTGCTCGGCTTGTGCTGAGTTTCATCTTGCTTTACTATCTCTACCCAGGAACCCACGGGGATGAGGGGCGTTTCTTACCGAGCTCGTATTTTGTTTGTTTTTCAATTCCAGGCAAACGGACTCATGCCAGTGTTAAAGGGGAAAGATTTGGAAACATTAAAGACGATAAGGTAGGCAAGCAGGATGGAAACCTTGGTCATCCAAAGGTAAAAAGCCATCCAGGAGGTTATAATTTATGCAAATTTTATTGTCGTACCCATGGAGAGGTCAAAAGACCAGAGATTACTTGTCACCTTCAAAAGGAAATGACATAAGCCATTTTCTTTGTTTTAACAGAAAACACAGAGCTAATTAATGTCTCCCCCGAGGTGAGAAGGCTTTTAAAAATGCTTCATAATATTCGCTCCATGAAAACATTAGTGAAGAAAAAGTATGATCTTGGATCTCTAATAAAAGTTATACACAGTGCAGGTGCTCGCCCGTGCTGGATAAAACAAAGGTCAAATACTAAACATGTAGTTACGGTACTGATTTTGAGGCAAACACCGTAAATATCCAATTTTCACTTGTTTTTGAGAGACTCAATTTGCATTTTTCAAATAAAGCAATTCAAGAAGGCTCATCCCACATGCACACAAATTTCAGAGTTTTAATCTGAAAAATGAGCGTATAAGTGAAAGTGCGCAATTCTTAGGCCATTTGAAGAGAAAATGATGTGAGAATAAATGAACACAAGTTCTATATACAGCAATAGAATAAAAAAATCAAAAGGTCAGGAAGAGCTCTATAGAATCTCCATTACATTCAGTCCTACTTCCACAACAAAAACAACCACCAAAGAGCTGGAAACACTAACAACATCATTTCATTAAAATCGCTACATGATTATTCATGTGTTATTATCGGTACTGTGCACTCAGATTTAGTTATACAGATTTACTCCTGTATCTGCCTTTAGGTATTTGAAAAATAGCACTGAATGTACAGCCTGCATTTCCCTAAAGTATTTCACTGCAAACAACAACTGGAGTGCAAAAATGAGGAGAGATTCATCAGCATTTCAAAGTAAAACCCTATGCAGCACCTAATTCTATTGAAAACAACGCTCATGGCAAATTGCACTTATCACTGGGAACATATTTCTGCCCTTGGATACCAGGAGCAAATGAACAAACATGCTCTGCTGTTGCTGGGCTCGGGCAGCGCCGTACTGCGTTCTGCTTAAAGAGCTTCGTGTTCGCACTGAGCTTGCTTACAGGACAATATGGAATCCATAGGACCGGAGAAATCGGGGCAAAATGCAGCAGTAAGTGCTACTGCAATTACTGTACTGAAACAGCAGGAAGAGGAGAGACAGCCACATGATTGGACAACAGAGTTCTTCCAAGAACTATTTCCTTCACTGGATGACTGTTTCAATTGAAACCACACATGTTTTAAATGTAAATGTGTGTGTGTACGCATATCATTCCTATAGATACACACATACTATACGTACCACACACATAAAATCACCGCTGTTTGTGTGTATGTGTGTGTGTGTGTGTACACACACACAAATATATACACAGCGATTATGTGAACTCTAGAGAGTAAAGAGAAGGTATTTTTTTACATTAAGTAAATGATACATTTCCCCGTTTCAAAAATACTTTTTTGAACAACAACAAAAAATCAAACTTGGAGACTATTTGTGAAAGCACTTTGGTATGTGAACAGAACTATGTATTCCTTTAAAACCCTAAGTTTATTCCTGCTGATAATGAGCCTTTTCAATGAACCCCACATTCAAAGCTTTTGAGACTCACAGAGATTTGATGAAAGCACCTATTGAGCAATCTTCTTTCTATCAAATTAAGCTGTATGCTGACAATTACGAGGCAGCTTACATAGATCACATGAAGTAATGAAAAATCTAACATGGCTTATTCAAAATATTGCTAAAATACTCATGCAAGCAGACACCAGACACGAAGCTTTAACAGAAACTTAAGGCTTGTCACTAGGCTTCATTTGTGTCCTCTCCCAAAACTCCAAACTTTTCATATAACTCACTGGGTGAACTCCGAGTCTTCCGACTACACTCTGTCCTGTTTATAACATCGGACGTCTCTCCAACTCTGCAGTTTTGAAATACATACTAAATGTGTAAAACCAGTCCTCACTAGTGCACTGAGGCAAGAACCTGAAGGCCTGGGGTGTGTCGTTAAGCAGGCAGCGCTAAGGTCGTTATGCGGGTCCCCGGGAAGTCTCACTACTTACAGATTTGGCGGTGGCGGAAATGTACTGGACGACCATCTCGCGCTTGGTGACGAAGTCCTTGTTTCGTAAAGGAGCTTTGCGGTCCTCGTTCAGGTTCATGTCCTCCTGTTAGAAAGAACACTATGGTGAGCGCGAGCAAATGTCCGCAGCTGAGTTTTGGAAGTGATCACTCAACTTGAATGCTCGTTCTTCCAAGAGTCAGTCATGCTGTGACTGACGACGCTAGCCTTTTGGGGGGTCCTTCATTATTACTACTTTCCACTCTAGGTACCATGGTCACATACAAAATTTACCATATATTCCTGGCTCCTATCTCTACTGAGTCAAATGACGAGCAGAAAGAAAAATTCTCTAACTATTCTACAACATAAACTGGCAGTTTACAGCATAGATATACATCATGTAGCTTTAGCAATGGTGTTTATTCACCCTAATAGCAAAACTAAATAAAATAAAGAAACCAACACACACTTTACGATTAGGGATATGCTTCCTTGTGATCACTATTATGTAGAAGAGCAAATATGATACATAAATTAGCAGGACTGTCCAGGAAAAATTTCATTTACAAGAACACATTGTTTTGAAGGTTCAATAAACTTTCATTTGGTTGAGAATCTTCTTCTATTTTGTGATACACACAGAGAACATTTTCCCTAAACAAATGATTTGTTTTCATTTCCAACTCATGTTCACTCCTGCAAAATACCCAGAGACTCTGGAGAGGTCGGCAAGTTGGAAATGACTTCAGAAAGCCACAGCAAAGGCAAAGACAACAAATGGGCCAAAATGTGTACAAGTCATACGTCTGATGACAAACTTGTATCCAGAATAGGAAAAGAACTCTTATAAATAAAAAATAAGCACTCTGGGTGGTGAAGACCTAACACAACACATGGATGATGCCCTGTAGAATTGTACATCTGCAACCTATGTCATTTTACTAAGCAATGTCACCCCAATAAGTCTAACAATGAAAACAATCATAATAATAAAAAGACAAACCAAATATGAAAGGAGAAGGGATTTGAACAGACATTTCTCTAATGAAGACACACAGTGGCCAATAAGCAGATGATATTCAATATCATTATTCATTACGGAAATGCCCAGCAAAACCCTCATGAGATACCAGTTCAGTCCCACTAGGATGGCTAGGGTAAAAAAGATAGTAACAACTGTTGGTGAGGAACTGGAATCCTAACACACTGCTGGTGACAATGTGAAATGACGCAGCCAGTTTGGAAAACAGTCAAGCAGTTACACACTGAGTTACCACATGACCCAGCTCATACCCAAGAGACATAAAAACAAAAATCCGCAGAAAATCTCACACGTGAATACTGTGACTTAAACCAGCCAGAGGAGAGGCTCTTTGTGTTCAATAATTTGGGCTACTGAGGTAATTCAAGAACCAGTGATGAGATTCTGAACTGAGGGCCACGGTAGCCAGATCGGACGGAGGGAATAAACGCAACCACCACGTAAATACTATGTGACGGCAGTGTACTCCCCTTCAGGTTAAAGTACGAGGGCAGCCCGGGAGAGACACAGACTTACTACAGGCCTCTATTTTTCAGATCACATGGCTGGAGACTTTCCAGACAGCCCTCGTCTACCTACCAGCTTCGACATGTTTCCCTGTGATGGGGCTTAGTGTCCACATCTATCCCGAATGTGCTCTGGTTTGACAAATGCAAGGAAGGAAAGAATTTCCACCTCCTTCATCTGGAAATCCTCTACCTCTATTAATGCAGTCTTTGATCTTCTTACCTTATGGGCCAGCTCATCACTCACTCTACTGACTCACATTGTGTTTGTTTCCACCGAAACCTCTAAGTCCTGCTCGCACACGTCTCTACTGCTTCCAAACGTTCTGGTTAAATTACCGTCTCTGCAAACGTGCTTGGCGTAAATCTGCATCCCCCAAGTATCATACAGTCAACTCGAGAATGCTGACAAGACTGTCTGTATTTGTCAACTTCAAGCCTGGCCTAAGAGGGTGGTCGTGCCCCCCTTGGGCAAACTCTAGAGAGTCCGAGGTCCTTCCAGTGATACTTCTGCATCACGGTGTAAGTCCGATCTCTAATGGCGTACACTGCCAAGATCACGCCATCGGAGAAGTGCTCTGTATGGCAGGAGGCGGAACGGAGTGGGGCATGAGATTAGAGACCTCAAACAAACGTTGAGGTCAAGGGTGATCGTGCGCGTCCAGCCCGGTGTATGCTAGCTAGTAGTGTCGTCACCAGCTCCTCACTCTCATTTTTGTTCCAGCCCTTCGGCTCTTATCCCTTCCGTTCCAATGACACAAGGCCGGCTGCAGTTTTGCTACACACTCCGCTGTTACACAACAGTACGTGCGGCCAGCCCCGTCGCACACTCGCATCGCTGTGCACGCGATGGTGCTCTCTCTGCCTGTCCTCCCCACCCGAAGTTGCCCATCCCACCCCGCCTCACCCAACCCCCTATCGGGTTAACTCAGATCTCTACCATCTCTGCAGATTTCCCCCCAAAACGCCTCACCAGAAATGACTCTCTTCATTCTAATCCACCGTGTGACCTGCTCTACTTAAACCCAAACTCTGGGATCTGTTAAGTCCGTCTCCCCCAAACTATTACATAAAAGCTAACTAAAATCAGAAACTGGGCCCATTTTTACCTTTGTACTCCTGGCAAAGAGCAGAGTCCCTGGAATGCACTAAGGATTTAATAAATATTTGCTGAACCGGTGTGATACTTAGGACCTTTTTCTACATGTTTTCATTTACTTTTTAGCCACCAACATTTTTCATACCCACAATGTGCACAGGTTGATTGGGAGTATGTTGGTGGAACAGAAAAGACCCTAATGAGTCATTTTATTCTTCCATAAATAAGAAGTATACTACTAATTAGGCAGCTAAATACTTCCAAATCATTAACTCTAACTTTATAATTATCATAAAACTATGTAGCACAATAGTCCTAATTCAATATTTTCTAAACAATGTAACTGAATATGCCACTACTGCTAAACACAAAGTTCTTGTAGTCCCCAAAACACAAACACAAGCTTTTAGTATGTTCGACATTTAGTTAGCTCTCCTACCATACAGGAGGAAAAATTCATATCATGTAGTTGTAAAAAAATGTTTGAAGCCTACATAATCGACCGTCTGCATTTTTAAAGTCATATTTGGAAATATTAAATCATTTTTCTCCTTCACTTCTCTAGCAAATAACCATTATATTCTTAAAGTTGTCACTGAGCGCCATACAAAGAGTTCAAGGAGAAGATTCTCGTTGAACCAGCTGCCTACTGACTCATTTGTAGTGTCATTCAGTCATTCATTCATTCATTCATTCATTCATTCATTCTCATTCTCTCTCCTTCTCGTTGTCCGTCTTTCCCACCCCATAAATCTTTAAACGGGAAATACAATCTTTACAAATGTCTTGGATTCCAACATCATTTCCTAACTCTTCCAGTGTTCTTCTATTTTGATTTATGAGAGGTAAATGTCAACCTTTTCCTTATTACATCTCTTTCTTCTTTCTATAAACTTGCTATACATTTCTATAATATTTATTTTCTAGAAATTGTTTCTGTTTCTGCAACACGTCTTGATCCCGGTTTCAGACTGGATTTTCCCCCTGCTGTTTTAAAATCTGAACTTGACTGCACCATCTGTTCCTCGGCTTCTCAGTAAGAATTATGCAAGTGTTCTTTAACTTCCACGTTCAGGGGACCTCCACCCCTGAAGAGAATAACCCAATAATACCCCAGGACCTAAAACCATGCCCTAGCATAAACAGTGATTATAGTTATATCTGATTATTTTAAGGTTATAAGTTAATGGATTTTTACAGCATTTGTTTAATTTCTTCTTTTCTAAAGATAGGGTCCATAATTCCTCTGGATTCTGTGGACAAGAAAGGACAGAATGGTTTTTTTTGCTAAAATGCCAATGGATGTATCAGGGATTTTCTACATAATTAAATAATCAGCCAATTCTAAATTGCATCAAATAACTACCTCATGTTTTAAAAGATCCAGTTAACTTGAGGTATACAGATGAAGCCACATAATGTCTAAAAGCGCAGATGGGCGACAAAGTTAAAGGACAAAAGTGCCCACATACGTCCTCTTTACAAATAACATGGAGCCAACAGCAGGAACAAAGCACGACACGAAAGGAAGGTCACTGACATCGGCATGAAACCCCCCACGGCATTCTGCTGCTAGGTGCTGTGGGAGGGGCCCAACCCTGAGTACCTGCGTCCACCTCTTTACCATCCTGACCGGAAATTCAGGCTCTGCATTTAGGCATCAGAAAAGCAAACAGCATTTGCACCTTCCCGTGATCCTTAATCATGAGCTCGGCATTCTCAGCCGAGAGATCCCAGGACGGACCTGTGGCAATCTGTGAAATACTTATTTCTATCCCAAAACACAAGAGAAGAAGCCTGACAATTTAATGTGCGCAGAACACTGGGGTCTTCGTTGCACCCACAGGTGCGCGTGCTACCCGAGGCACCTGGGGAGGGAGGGGGTATCCCCGAAGCATGTTTGTTCAGTGTACTGCAACGCACTGCACTTTCCGTGCACCTAGGGTGAGGCCAGTAAAACATACACAAGGGAACGAGAAAACGCTGGACTCCCCTATCTCCCACTCCGAAGTCTAAGTCTTTCATCAGTCCTACAGCATGGGAAAAATAATCAAAACCTGAGGCTCACAGAAGCTAATCCCACAAGATTAGAAATTGTTAAGGAGGGTTCCCTGGTGGTGTAGTGGCTGGGCTTTGGCCCTCTCACCACCACAGCCTGGGGTCCATTCCCAGCCAGGGAACCACCACCCCCCTCAAAAAAAAAAAAAGAAATTAAGGTGACACTGAAATATGGATGGATGTCCATTATCAGAGATGACTCTCATTTTATGTGCATATTGTACCAAAAAATACTAGCTATGAGAGTATACAGCGACCCGAAATTAGCAAACCATTGAAAACCCGATCCATAGCCAAAGACAAAAGGTAGAAGGCCCTGAAGTAAAACACGCAGAACTATGTGACCTTGAACTAGAACACATTCCTTTGCCGATGCATACTGTTAGAACTTACCCAGAAATCATCGCCAAAAATTCGCTAAGCCGAGAATTAGAAAAATTACTCGGTGTGGGAGGTTTAGCACATAGCTGCATGAAAACACAGCTCGTTCTAAACGTGCTGGCTCGTATCATTTGCTGGATTGTTTCCATAACAAAACACATTAACTACTTTTCTTTGAGTCACTAATGGAATAATATCATAGCGAAAGCACATTATAAAAATAAGTGATTTATTTAATAAAAAGATGTTTTATGAAAAAACTAACTCCTGAGTAAGGGATTCTTACCCCACACGTGAAATTCAAGCTACTGCAAGAAAGGAATTGGAACCAAAGTATACACAGTGCTATGCAGTGGAGGGTGCAGCTCTTTTGTAAATGAAAGTGAGAGAGTTCAAATGCAGCCGAACAGCTAGAGTATTTTGGAATGCGTTAAGAGGGGAACGTGAAAACACTGTACCTTACGGAGCCATCTCTGTTATCTGAAGGCCAAGTATGTCACAAGGCCCAAGTTCACAGTGACCTGGCGTCTGTCATTCACAGAAGCGTGAGTGATCCCGTGACAGTTTAACGATCAGTAAAGCAAGGGGCTGCGGTAGACGCGCAGCTAAGCGGCAGCCACGGGGGTGGGCAGCTGCCGGAACAACGCTCAGCGCAGACAGACCAACCGTTAACCGGAAGTCAGGCTGCCGGCACTCTGGGGAAGGCCTCGTCTGCTTCCCCCCAGCGCGACTCACTTCCTCCTCCGGCCTCCTGGAGTTAGATGCAACGCCTGGAGCGGACATGAGTAGTCCAAACTGGGGGTGTCTGGTGACATCTGTCAAAGCCGGTTTTCAAAGTCCATGGTGAAACCAGGGATTTAGAAACGTAAAAAGGCGACCCTGCCTATGAGTCCCAAGAACCATGCACTGCCACCCAGGAAGGTGGAAGTTAGAAGCCGTGCTTCCGCGGGAACCTTGGAGCCATTCACAGATTACAGTGAGAAAAGTTAACACTATGATTTAGTAAGTGCTGCTCACGACGTTCTTGTTCTACACCCAGAGCCACTTATCTTTGTCCCATTTATGGGACGGGGTCTAAGACAAGGAGTAAGCCTATGGGAGACGTCAACGTAACCAATGGAAATCATGCTATCTCAACAAGGTCCAAGGTCCTTAGACTAAGGACCTAGTCATTCCTAAAACTACCTCCATGGGTCAATATCGATTTTAAGACCCAGTGTACCAATAACTGACTTCACGGTAACTTAACTGTTCATTAAAACTACTTAAGCTGAGGGCACTAGAAGGTTCTCACCCAAAACCACCAACTCCTAAAAGAGTGGTGTTGGGTGAGGAGAAACCCATGGGAGTTCGTCAGGGAGAGTAAGTCCACTTGGGCTAACATACAACACCTGGGGTTTGAAGTTAAAGCACCTCTAAACTGGTGAAAGGCTAAGGGAGAGAACAAAATGAAAGGCTTTGGAATTATTGATCAGACTTCTAGCAGATGGACTATGAGACAGATAATTCAGTATTCACTGCACATAACTAGACTATCACTCAATCATGTCCCAAATGCAAAATGCATTAATATAAATTGCTGAACAGAAACAAAGTGTAAAACACCAAATTTGCATGTAGAAGCATATATCATTAATAAATGAAGTTGAAATGAAGTGAGCCTAGAAACTCATCGTCAATTATCACTAGCCTCCTTTTTTGCATAGAACCAAACTACTCAATGACCTGTATTACAACAAAGTCCTTTATTTACATATTTATATGAATCCAGTGTCACCTGTGTGTGTGTGGGACCTTCACTCAACAAACCCTTGCACTAGCTAATAGCCATTAAATGCCAGCTTGATCTTTCAAGGAGTTTTGATAGGTTTATTTTTTAAGTTTCAAATGGAAATTCCCTACGCCCCACCAAAAAAAAACAAAAATAGCACCATTGCATACACAAGAGCAATGCTATTCCAAAGGAAACAGAAGCGTCCAGACGCATTTCTCACCTTGCTCTACCTGCATTAATTCAGTCTCGGTAAAAATGAGCTGTCACCTCTTAAACATGAACAGTGCTTAAGGAGTATCCGCAGTGTACAAAACCCGGATCAGCTTTGCTCGGCAAGTTCAAAGGCTCTGCTAACTTCCAGTGTTGAACGGTTCTTCAATTATAGCATAATTACCTTCTTTCTATTTCAAGTGGAAGGGAGGAGATAGGTCACCAATTCTCTTCAGAGGTCATTCAAAATATGTCTGGTTAACGGGAGAAAAACTATGAACAGAAACCTAACTCAATTCTGAATTTGGGCTTAAAGGTGATGTGTGATCCTACCATAGTTCAATCATCCTTTCAAGTCCCCCCCAAAATGCGGGAGCGCTGCTGCTGTGTTTCTCGTACCTTGACCCACCTGTGGAAGACTGACAACGTGCCTCAGGGCAGAGCAGGCAACAAGCATCTTAAAGGGCGATTATAATTCACCCCACGCAGGTCATCATAAAAATCATACAAAAAGAAAGGGTTTTCCGTTTTGCAAGTTTGGATATAAGGCCACTTCCCGATTTCCAATCAATACTCAGTAACCACTCACTCTCTCAATACCGAACTCAGTTTACAAACTACTGAGGACACGATGCTAATAAATAGCACGTGCTCCATCAACTAAGTCATCCCGTGAGAGCTTCAGCGTTGGAGCCTGCGATCTGTCGGCGATGGCCATGGAGAGCGTGAGTCAGGGGGCCTGGCTGTGCACCCAGCGAGTCAATGAAACGTTCGCCGGCTGCGTAGACGCTAGAGCAGTGAAACCTGAGCCCTCAGGTCTTTCAGATAAATGGACCCGCTCCGTGCTTTTCCGTAGCTGTAAAGACCCAGCCATTTTCAGAATGAGCGATCAGTGATTAAAAGTTATAGTCACCAAATAAAAGAGTTAATACTTTAAAAAAGACGTCCTGCGGCCAGGTCAGTCTCAGCCCGCTACCCCCTATTATCTACCACGACAAGCCTGAACAATGCCAACGACCACTAATAGATCCGCTCCTTGGCCATAATGGGTTTCAGTCATCAGCGGTGGGGAGGACTCGATTTGGGTATCGCCCCTATGACTCAAGCTCTCACCGAAAGTTTCGGCGAAAGACGCCATTACCCAGAAAGTGCAAGCAGTGCGCCGTGCCACTATCGGGATCCCTCCTCGTCAAGCATCGCGGACACACGGGGCGTGGGGCCGGGAAATGCCACGACGTGCTGCTCACAGGTCGATCAGGACGCGCAGTGACTCGGGGCTGCGGCAGCCCGCTGAGCACTGGTGACAGCCGTCACAGTTTCGGAGGGATGCTGGGATGGAAGCGTGGCAATCAGGGGCTGGGAGGAGTCCCGCTTCCACAGACATGAAAGAGAGAGGAGTAGCTGGCCAGGGCGACAAAGTCAAGAGAAGGCTGTGTGCCCTGGGACGGGCTGTCGGAGAGGCCCAGGAGGGCCGAGGCCACTACGGGGGCAACCGGCCTGAGCAAGCGAGAAGGACGCCCGGGACCGTGACAAGCTCACCTCTGGTGACAGGTAGCAGGACGAACGACGTGCGTGCAGATGCGGAAAGGGAGGTGGGTATGACTTCTGAGCACTGAGGGGCCGCGACAAGTGTCAGAGTGTCACCTGGGAGCCCAGGTGCAGGAATGGCGGGGGGCCGTCACAAGCGAGCGTCTCAGAACGAAGCACCTACTTGGGGCTTTGGCAATGAGGTGTCCCCGCGTCAGAAACGGGGCCAGGGCGGGTCAGAACAGGCAAGACCCAAAGGACGGGCGGCAGGCCACACAAGGCCAAGCGCAGCTGGACACCGACGCAGGCGACAGAGGGAGCATCCCTGCCGCGGCGCGACACAGAAAAGCCAGGGAGCCAGAGCCGGCCTGTGCCGGGGCAGGGGGCGCGCGTGGGGCACTGGGACCGCCCACCTCCGAGGCCCGGCCCGACACTGCCAAGGCCCACGCGGCCGCTCGGCACACGGGAAGGACAAGGACGGCCCGAGTGAGCTTCGAGGGAACGCTTCTGCTGTGCGTGCCTTTACCAGCCCCGTTGGGGTGATTCCGATAAGGCACCCCAGTGGGAAAAGCAGGTGCCGCCGAGGTGACGTGGAAGTGCTGGCCAGCAAAGAGCTGGCCTGTGACAAAGGCAGGGGACGCGGCGGACAGTACACGACTACGCACGCACAAGCTGAGCTGCCAGGTGCCGCTCGAGGAACAGCGTGTCCTCTAACCCTCAAGGTCACCCTGTGAGGTCGAGCCTTTTACGAGGACGCCTCGGTTCCCATTAAGGAAAACGAGGTGACCTGTGCAAGGTAACGCGATTCACGGCAGAGCCGGAAGTCAAATCCAAGTCAGAATGACCCCAGAGTCCAAGTTCACAGCCACTGAACAATGAAGGCTTTGTAAAGCTAGGGAGTGGCCTGGGAGAGGTGGCATGGGCAACTGAGCTTCCAAGGACGATTGCGGAGTGCAAGATTTTACACAGGTGGGATCGTTCCAAAGAGCGACAGTCCCAGGTGCAGTCGGGGCTGGAAGCAGTGAAACCACAGACGCACGGGTCGGAGTTCAGAAAACTAAAAGCCAAAAAGCACGAGGTTATCCATGTAACAGCTGAAACCACCAAAATGAATAGCAAGAACAAAGTCAAGGTGCTACAGCCATCCAGGACGATGGGCAGGTAACAGGCTTCCCAAGAGAAAGGCTCGTAGGAGGGTGCTTCAAAGACGACGGCAGGGCAGAGCACAGGGCAGAGCGCAGGGCAGAGCGTAGGGCCAGGATGAAGGGTGAAGGCAGGGGCACCGTCGAGGCTGTGTCGCCGGCAGACAAGCCAGATGCCGGCAGTGACTGGCTAGAAGAGGCAGCCAAGGACAAGCTGGAAGGTCAAGGGTATGTCGTGACATTTAACAGGCAGTTGTCAAAGGCCCATGAACACTTCCAGGCACAAGAGGGAAAGAATAGAGGTGGGGAGGGGGTCTCCACAAGCTGTTCCATAAGGAGCCTGGGAGAAGGGTGTAGATGTTCAGGGACTCTTGACGTTTTACTGTGGTGTGGGTGAAGCGACTTTTGAAACTCCTGTGAAGTGTCACTCCAGATAAATAGACATCCCCCACTTCCACGAAACTTACAATGATATATGTGGACTAGAACCGTACATAAATGAGTCAGGAGTTAGGCTCTCTGGTCCTTCCTTGCTCAAGCGAAGCAGTGTAATACGGCCCAAACCCTCACCTCTGCCCTCTCCCCCCACGAACGAACGAACAAACAAATATTTCACTTTTTATCCCGCACAGTAGACTCGCCATTAACTGCCACCCGAGGGGATGGGTAGATGCCAGGTAACTGTAACTAGACTCTCAGTTAACCCGAACTCAAGCAACCAGGGAAATGTCTTCCCAGTCCCTTGAGTTCTGGTGAATGGAAAGTCTACTGTACAGGAAATCATCTAGACCACAAGCTACAAAATATAAGCAACGTGCTAGGACATGTTTGTTGTATGACTGGCACTTCTAGAACCAACTGGGAGGAATTAATTCCTCTGTCCCCCAACTGTTTTTTACACCCTCTTCCCTCCCAACTCTATCTCAAAGCCCCAACAGGATACCTTGTACCGTAAAGGAGCCGTAAAGGAACACTAATTAATTCATTAAAAACTGGTTCGATGTGTCGGAGACTCAGATCATACTTAGCGCTCTGTGTGCTGACCAGACGCTTACTGCAGTAACGTTCTCACTATTGAAATAGTTCCCTGAGCTCATCACAGGCGTTGCCCTACTAAGTACTAGAGAACCAAAGTGACAGACTCTGCTCTGAGGGGCTCAGACCAGGTCAGCCAGACGGGTAAGAATGTTTAGCTCAAAACACAGACACTTTGGAAAACACTTCTGCTGTATCAACCAGTTTCTAGTCTCCCCATTCTGTGACATAAACCCAGTTGACCCAAACACGGCGACCAAAAAGCCAGTGCTCTTCTGGGCATGTGCGTTTTCCCATTACAGCCAAGTTAGGGGTCCAGCTTACCATCATTTTCTCGAAGAGGTCCAGTACTTCCTTCTCTGACAAATTCAAAGATCGTTCGTCGTACAACGGCTGGGCGGCTGGAAATTCACTCATTGCAACTGGAGAATCAATAGGGTGCTGAATAAGCAGTTTCTCTTTTTTGACAGTAGATTTCCTAAAACTGGTAATTCGGTCACGCTGTGAAGAGAAAAAAAACAAGCCCTGTAAGAAGCGGCAAGCTCCAGCTGGAGGTGGTACTACTCTGCAACCCTGAGTAGCCCTTCTGCCTCAGCAACCTGGGGGCGGCTGGGGGGCCCTCAGAAGTCAAACTGCAACCCTTGCCATTCCTGTTTAGCACAGGAAGTAAGTGAGAAAAGTCCCGCATCAGAGGCACGTATGTGGTTGTTTCAGGGAGATTATGTCTTTGTGGGTAACTTTCAAACTCTGCGAGAAAGAGTAAGAAAATCAAAGGAGCGTCCGATAGCCAATTCTAAGGGGAAACTACAGCACTGCTTCTCCTCTTCCAAGTGCCAAAAATTGTGACACATATCTGAGAATACTTGCTCACTGCAGCGGCACAACACAATGGTGAAGAGCACAGACTCTTCAATCAGGCTACCTGGGTTTCAATCTGCCATTTACTAGCTGAGTGACCCCGAGCTCATCGGTTGGTCTCCTCTCTCAAATTGAGATAATGGTGTCATGCATGCTACGTAAACAAATCATGACACTACCTCCACCACAGGGCAGAAGTAAGAATTCAATACGTGATGTGTGCTTAGTGCTATTTATTATTATTTTTCCCACCTTTTTCTTCCCTAAAAGGTGGGAACAACGAGACACCACCTTCTCCATTTACTGGAAACCCAACATAAACGGAAGTATCTTCATCCTACAAGGACCATTATGAAGAACTTGGGATTTAATGGATATGGGCACTGGATCATTGATCCCCTAGAACAATCTCTAATAATTCCCTTGCTAACTCCCATGACCCCGGTGCGTGTAAATTGGCCATTGTGTTATAAAATACAAAATAATGAGACATCAAAAATTAGTAATGCCCACAACACTGAATGCAACTCCGTTTTATTCCGGTTCCGGTTAGGAAGCACATGCACCCCGTTAGCTCGCGTTACACAAGCGCACGCGCGTTAGCTGCGAGGGCGGGGCCCCGGCACCGGCACCGGCACCGGCACCGGCACCGGCACCGGCACGCGACTGGGCCTCCAAACCACTCCGATACCCAAAGCGTCACAGAAGTTACTGCCATAACCGATGTCGGCTTCTGCTGACCCCCGTTAAAAAAACAAAACAAAACATACTTTTCATGTTGATCCAAAGAACACTTTTTTTAATTAAAAAGTGTACTTTGAAAGAAACAGCAGTTTTAAGCAGCTTATTCAGGATTACAAAAATATTTTTAGTACATGCTTGTTTACAAAGAGATTGTACAAATCATAGTATTTTACAGTGGGAAGAAATCTAAAAGATCATCTAGACCAATTTTCCCATCTCACAGAAAAGTGACTCGCTAAATCCCTAAGTCTGTGTGGTTCCCATCCCCGTGTTCACATAGAGTCACCTTTCGAATCATCTGGAAATGTATTTGCGAATTTACTTGCCATTCTTTGGGGAAAATTAAATTGGTCTAGATACAGAGTATATCTCCAAACAACTCGGGAAAAAATATTAAGCGATCCCAAATAAGCCGAATATACATCCAACAGTACAGTTTCACTAGAGGTTAGGGTGGACATAAAAGCATTTAAATATGCAATCAACCATTTAATCAATGTATGTCTGTCCCTGTCCCTTCCTATCACTTGATACTGACTTTTGCAGAGCTAGCGTTTTCACTGGGCAGCATTATTTACGTATGTATTTGATTTGCCCCCACTGCTCATATCTAGAAAACAAGCTCTTGCTTTTAGCTGTATCTTGATAAGAAAATGAAGTCACATACTTCCACCTCCTTAAATCGCTCACAATATTTTACACTATTTGTAGATAGGTAATGTCACCAGGTAAAAAACTGGCACCGCTTAAAATACCGTTTTTTAAAGTTTAGCTATAAAAGGGCACATTTAAATTTTAAAGCCCATAACTTTTCATAAGTTTTACTGGGATAGAGTCAGCTCAGAAATATTTAAGGATTTTAATCTGACTAACATGGCTCATTTAACTTCCTTTCCATTTTACATTAATTTCTTCCAGTAGTAATATTACTATTGACACACACAGTCAGTTTACTTGGCTACCAAATAAGGAGACATCTGTGTTCTCTCCAGAATTAAACTGACAGAGATTTTTTAAAATTTACTTAAGGTATACACCAAGATGATACAATTAAAAATCTTGGTGGGATTTCATGATTGTTTTTAACATTCCAAAAGAGAAAAGTCGCTCTGTTGGTAATTGTACTATACTTCGTAAACATTCACTTTCTATCTTACATATATCAATGCTTTCATGTCCACGCACCGTAATAAAGAGGCAACATGCATAAGTAATTTAACATGCGACTGAGACCACCTTACCACATCATCTGCCAAAGTTTTTATTTGAATGTTCTATTAAAACCAAAAAAAAAAAAACACCTGTCAATAAGAGAACTTCATAGATAAAACAAGAAAATAATTAGTGAATGATTCTCAGTTTGTATTATATCAGCTATCACTAGTTAAACAGAATTAGAAGGTTTAAATATATAAACAAGTACATCGTTCACAAAAGAAAAAACCAACAACTTTTTAAGGATTAACGATGAAGGTTCAGTGGGAATAGGGTCTACTGGGTTTTAAAGAGGACCCCCACCCCCACCCCGGTCCCAAAGCCATCTTTAGACCTGACATCTTAACCTCAGTGCTGAATCGTGAGAAGAGACCCCGTAGTCTTGAGCCCTTTCAAATTTTTCCAAAGGTTTAGAATGAGGAATCATGTGTTTTTATAATACATAAATTTTTAAAAATATGTGAACAATAGGGAAAATGTCACATTTAATAGTAATGAAATATAATAAAACAGCTCAGTCTGGAACTCTGTTCTATCTGATGGATATTTAAAGGACACCGTTATAAATATTCTAGATAAAATGGAACTTACAATTCTATTAATAAACACCCATTTCTCAAAAATTCTAATTTTTTTTTTTTTTGCGTGTGGTTTTCTACTTCTAATGCTGAGAATCATCGTAAATGGTGTAGTCTGGTTAACATAAATACATGGTGAATAAAAACTACTACATAAGCATATGTGGGCACCATGATTTGAAGAATTAGAATACAGCAATACTAAAGCAATAAAGCCATACATAAGTAATGTGAGAAAAGTAATAGCTAACAATTTAGTAGTAGTCAGAGGCACTTTAATAACTTAAAAGAGCAGCATAAAGGGTAGTGTTATATAATATTCTACAACATGGTAAATACTATACTTACATATAACATTCATATATAATATTTATATAATGATTTATATATTTATATAATTTATATATCTTTATATAAACATAAATGTAATGTTTATAAAATATATAACATAAACATATGAAATATAACATTTATAATATAATACCCATTATATTATAAAAACATCAAAGTGTCAATTAAGAGACATGATTAGGGAGGAACCAGTTCTGTTTAAATTGCCTGATAGCAACCAAAAGTAACCCTTCTGCTATGTCCTCTGCATTCCTTTCCTCCAACGAAATCTGAATTATGTGCACCAACTTGGCCATGCGTGCCCACAACCCTGCTTACCAAGAAAAATATGGTGTTCTCACTGGTGGAGAGAAGCCCATTATGAATTTTAAGTGAGAATCACTGGTCTCAGGACCACATCAAGTTGTCTTGAAATACCAACGACCACATGCTGTTCAAGACTATCGTCCCCAGAGCACCCGGGACGAATACACTATTATAGGGACAGGCCATATTCTACTTGTACTCCAATGATTCCCTCAGGGATCTACACTTCTGCATCTTTGTACAATGCTGTCTTCACGGGCTGCTGACACAGACCCCAGTAATCAATGTTTACTTCCCAGGGAAAACAAAAGACTGAGGATTATTTATATGAGCACCGAAGCCATTTAAAGAGAGGTCAATGCACCCTAGGACGATCTCGAGCTGGCATGTTCTCTTTCATTTTCCCAGTGGGTTACAGAAAACTGGTTTATACACAATGACAGGCTTCATGATGTCCTGTCATGTAAAATCAGAGTGACAAATGTCAAAGTCTCAAAAGTGCCCTCAACTGTTCTGCCACCACCCAGATACGCACCTGCCTACCTGTGCTATTATGAGACAGACTGTCCAGTTCTTCAAGCAACTCCTGCTTTTAGCCTTTGGGGTTATAAAATCAAGATTGGAAAGACATCTATACCTTCAAAGCAAGAATGTAACTTAGGGGAAAATATGATTTGATGTGGTCAAATCCTCTAAGTTAAGATACACACATGTCTGGCAAGCTTTGTTAGATCGGTTGAATATATGCTCACAGTTTGATCAGGGGTGACAGAAACAAGGAAAACACAAGTATTGCTAGCTATGTTTCTACTTTTTGTTATTTAAAGACACGAGTATTTTTTTTAAATTACCATATTTTGTCCATTTTAAATCACATATTATAGTCAGCGATGATTGAAATTGGATGGAATTTGCGATCATGTGGTCAAAACCTCTCATCTTACAAATGATGAAGAGGATAACGGAGTTGCCCAAAGACCACAGATCGGGTTATTACTAGATACTATTTCTTAGTCAACCCATGATCTTTTCAGTGAGTATACTTGAGCCCTAGGATATTAGGACTGAAATATGAAATTGAAAGAGTTCATGGTGATCTCAAATTCACAGACTGCCCCCTTGGGTAACTGCCTTTTGCCATCATTACCCAGAAGGTCAAACGTCACCCCAAAGAGCCTTTCCCAGTGCACCTTACGTGTCACCCCCTAAACTCACACTGGCCAGTACACTTAATGTCCTTCAAGTGGCTAATTAGTTACTGTCCATTACAAAGTATATGCAAGGTTAGATTATTCGGTCTTTCCTAATTGATAAATTGCACCTTCCTAATTCTTCCTTAATAACACTGCCATGATTCTAAGACTCAGACCACTTGCAGGCGGTGGCAGCAATGGGAAAATGGATCTACAACTGTTTCACTAACCCGATGGAAACACTGCACGAGCACAGAGGGGACAAAGTATTGCCTCAGGGGACAGACTTGGGACAGTCACACTGACGTTCACGGTACCGTCTGCATTCCCTGTGTCCAAGTTTAAGACTTCCCTGTCACCGTCGCGTCCCTCCCCCTCCCCCCAGAGCCTAATAATGGCCTCTGCTTCTACAGTCACCATCTTAAAGCAAGGACCGGGTTCCAGCCGCCATCGCCTCTTGCCTAGATTTCTAGAATAACCTCCTAACCCGTCTCCCTGCCTCCACCTTTCCCTTCCCCTACAGTTAACTCTGAACATACCCCAGAAACACCACAGGCCTCACTCCGTCACCACCCCTTCTCGAGTTTTCTAGAACTACTCTTCAGTTTAATGTTCAGTTATTAATAAACCAAATGTCAAAAAAAAATGGAGAAAGATTACACTTTCTTTAGTGTTTCTGGAAGGGTTTTTTCCCCCTAACAAGCATCCTCAAGAAGGACAGCGCACCCTCAGGCACAAAGGAAATTATAGTCCCGTAAAAAATTAACGCCATTACGTGGGATAGGGGACCCAAAGAACAACACTCTGCTTGCTTGTGATTTCTTGATGTGTAAGTCTCGTTAACTACGGGGTGTGTATCTTGCATAACTGTGCACATTTGGCTAATATGAACGTTTTCTCATAAAAAGATCTACTTTGATAAATCCCTTCTTGATGCTATTATTTAGAACTGTTCCATACAGCTGTTCAGAAAAAAAGACAAAAACTCTGGTCTATTGAAAAGGAAAATCTTGAAGCTGATTTGAAGAGTTTCGGTGTCAGTAGGAGTGATTTTTGGCCACTGTACGTGAAAAATACCCTGAAATTATTGTACAAATGATAAATTATCTACAATACAAAATACATTATGTCTGCCACACAACTGTCTTTCTGTTTTAGCCAAAAAAGAAAGGTACAAAAGGAGTTGAGAACACTAACAAAAACCAATACCAGAAAGAAAAATTGTGGAGAACTGTAAGGAGCTGTTTCTTCGACAAGAGCAAATCACATTTTCATGTAAAACAAGGTGTCCAACCTTGTGGCTTCCCTGGGCCACGGTGGAAGAACTGTCTTGGGCCGCACGTGAAATACGTAACAATAGCTGATGAGCTAAAAATAACGAAAAGGTCGCAAAAGTATCTTAGGTTTTTAGAAAGTTTACGAGTCTGAGTCGGGCCACACGCAGTCCGTAGGCCGCGGGTTGGTGTAAACTGACCTTTACGACACGGCCGTATTAACATGCAGCCGTGTCTGGGACGGTGCTCTCCGGGGAGAAGCGCCCACGTTTCATCCGAAGGTTCACTTGCACCGGCGCTTGCATCTTCTCACAGCCCGAGCAAGCAAGCCTTCGGGGGTCCGCTCCTGGGTACAAACCACTGAGCGGCTAAGAGGTCAAAGCGTGACCAAAACCACTTGATTAGAGTCACGCCCCCGAATTAAAAGCACTGACTCAAGTCATTTCAGCAAGTTTTTGTTGTGCGAATCTGACGATAATGGTCATTCAGATGACGGTATGTATATTGCACCAGTAAGTTAGTGACCGTCTATTTTCATTAAAATCAGCTCTGAAAAAGCAATAAGCTTGTGCATTAGTCAAGCAATCAGAGTTTATTAAACTTCACTTGTGATCAGTCATATTAAGTATAACTTAGTACAGTATTATAGGAATACTGCATAATTAGAAAAGTATCACTCCGGAGTCTCAGCCCCTTAAGAATAAGGGAAATGGATGATTTACTTACAGGCTCGACTGCTGACGTTCTGATTGAAATGCAAGAGTCATTATTGCAAGAAAATTAAGTTTTAATTTCCTCAATCAGGCAGAAATTAACAAAAACAGTGAAGATGCAGTTCTCCCACGGATAATGCTACCAGGAACACAAGTTTCCTCGACACCCTGCAATCTGTCCAGGATGGCGGAAATTGGGCCACCAAGTTGTAGAAAACTCAGAAGTCACGCCGCTAACTCAGAAACGCAGTCACACTGTGTGACCTTCTTTTCTCTTCTACAGGAGCCGAGTAAGTTGGCCGTCACGATAAAGATAAAGGGTCAATTATTTACCCAGGTCTAAGTTCCATGTGACACACAAAACCACATTCAACGCAACTGAACAAATATTTGAGCACCTACAAGGCACCTGTCGAGGGCTGGGTACTAGGCATAAATCATAAACAGAATATCCACGCGCTCAGCACTTCTGGAGGATACAGTTTAGTTGACCACAAGCTGAATGAAACCACCACCACAACAGAGAAATTGCGAGGGCTCTGACGAGTAGTAAGCTCACATAACCCCCACGTACTTGGCCCGTTACCAAAGACCATCCATATAAACCACCGACTCAGGGTGATTCAGGGTTTGACATCTCCCGGGCGGGCACCAACTTGCGGCCCAGGACGGGGCTTTGCACGCGGCCCAACACACATTCGTCAAGTTTCTTAAAACACTGAGAGATTTTGGTGACTTTTTTCGCTCATCAGCTGTCGTTAGTGTGAGTGTATGTTACATGTGGCCCAAGACAATTCTTCTTCTTCCAGTGTGGCCCAGGGAAGCCACAAGGTGGGACGCCCCTGCTCCAGATGAGAGCCCTGCCCAATGCATGCTCCCATCAGCAGCGACAACAGCAGGAAGTAGTGAAACCTCAGTGCCCGCCTCCCTACTTCAGACCCTGTACTCACCCCGAACCTCATAAATCAGTAACACCAATCAAGGCAACACCAAGGCATTTAATCACCGAGTAACGAAGCTGAACATTCTTGTCAGGCATTCACATATTTCATTATAAATATTTTTTTTTGGTTGAGTACCAGTCAGCTGTGTTTATTTCACCAAGAATGCAATCTATCATCAGACTTTTAGAAATAAGAGCTATGTAGAGGGTTTGATTTCCAAGACAGGAGATAAACAAATGCTGCTTTCAAACATTACTGAACTATTCCTGCCTGTATTTAAAATTACTCCTAAACATTCTTTCGTCTCCCTTGTAATGGGAAGGGTCATTTTTCAATACCCACAGATAGTCTTGGGCATTGGAGTCTTCTGTCACTACAGCTGATAGAAGACAGACCAGTTGGCAGTGTACTAGGCACTGAAGTGTAAAGAAGATGAGGTCACAGGCATTAGCTCCTATTCGCCACCTCCTTATGCATTGTTTGCATCTCAACCTGTCCCTCTCCTCATTTTACTAAAGCAGGACTTTCAGATGTCTCTAACTGTAAGGACAATATCTCAGAAGTACTGTCAAATCAAAAGCCTCAAATTTTTACATACACACACACACACACACACACACACACACACACACACCCTCAGATTTCTTAGCTATTCTGAACGAAAATGCTCTCTACAATTTTTATGATAAGAAAAAAAATTGCAAAAAAGAAACAAAAAAAGAAAAATTCCTTTTGGGATTTTGTTGTGAAGATGCCATTCCAATTTATAATAAACAAAATGTGTATCTATCAGAAATCAAAATGACGTGGCTGTATGAGGCTTCAGTTTTCTGCATGCAGAAGATCGTGTCACTTAACTGGGTAGCGTTCATACATTTGTCATCACAAGATGTGCTCAATCTTAAATGAACTGTCTTGGCATGAATTTCAGGCTGTAACTTCCAAGGGGGGGACTGTAGCAGAGGGATCCAACAGGCTTCACAGGAACACAACTGTCTCCAAACCCAGCCCAGTACCTTGTACGTAAAAGCTATCCTTAGATCGATGAATTAGCCAAGTAGGGGCTCAATATTTAATAAATAAAACTGTACCTTCTTTGCTTTAAAATGAAAAAAACAATGCCTAATCTAAACATTCCTAAGTTTGCGTGCCCACTCTATGTCCTATGGTCCCCCCGCTAAGATGGGACCCTGCCCTCCAGGAATGTGCAACGTCACCGGGGAGGGAAAACAAACCACCTAGACACAAAGAGATAATTCAATGTCACCTAGGAGGTTCTGGGGCACGTAGCTGCTCCTCCTCCTCCCCGGACAGGATCGCAGGTCCCGTCTTCTGACCTTCACACCACCCCCCAATGTCTGAGCTGACCATGCTCACCTATTTATTTACTGCCTGTTGGTGCCGAAGCGGCCGGGAAACAATGTCCCTACGAGCAGAGACATTCATTTGCTTGTCTGGAGAAGCAGCCTTAGAAACCAAGGGTTCAAGCTGAAGACTACTAGCAGGTTGGGGATACATTAGAGACAGTCTTGAGAACCACAGGAGGTAGTCTGGACTAAGTCTCCCACCCCGACAGTCCCTCCAATGGCCTGATGCAGACACAGCCGTGGACAAGGCGGCATCTTAGAAGGGTGACTTGAGGTGGTCCGGCCCCACGGTCCCTTGCCCGAAACCCTTGAAGCCCGATGGGTTTTGGAATTCAGAGTGTCCCGTTTCGTCGAAGAGAAAATGGTACGTGTACGATACGTCACAGGATCTGGGGGAGCACCCTAAATCAGAGGCGCTCGAGGTCTGTAGTGAAACACGAATGTTCCACAGAACAGGATAAATCAAGATTAAACACGGCCTCAGGTCCAGCCGGGCTTTGCGGCCGAAAGATCAAATTCTGTGTTCAGAGCTTTCAGCATTTTGAATTTCAGACAAGTGGTATGGGCGGTAAGATTCAGGATAAACTGGAGAAGGAATCAAAGGCTTAAAAGGCAGCTTGTGGAGATCAGGAAGTTGGGTCCTCTCTACCTAAGTACCAGCTAGCATTTTCTGCGCATGTATTACGTGCAGACAGGATGCCAAGAGCTTTACTCGCATTGCCTCAGTTAAATCCTCCCGGCAATCCCACGATGGCGGAATTGAATGTCCTATTTTATAGGTCAGGACGTCCCAGCTTTGCCAGCATTTACTCATTTGCCTAAAGTGACAAAGACAATAAACTGCGAGGCTGGGATTAGCATTTAAATTGGAATTAGCATGTAAATCTGAGTAGACCCCAAGCTCTTAAAACCTCTCTGCACCTACTGAACTCTGTCTGCAAGTCGGCGTCAGTGTAAGAACGCCCATGCCCGTTAGAACTCAAGCTCTTTTTCGATCCTGGCTTTTCCATGAACTTAGCTTTGGAATAACACTCAGCTCTGCTTAGAGCGATCACCCACCCCCGCAACCCCGACTCATCTCACCTGGACATTTCCTACCCATCTTTTTCTGGTTTTAGCTGAGGTGACAGTGGCTCTGGTCATAATCTCCCACGGTTCCCAACTTCCTTTGCAACGCAGGCCGATGGGCCAACTACAATTCTCCATCAATGCCTGTCCTCCCTGCTATACTGTAAACTCACTGTGGTAAGGACTAGGTCCCTCCCGGCCCCCACGGTGTGTGTTTTGCACAGTTGCTAGCACACAGTTAGCATTCAGAGCTGTCAGGACAGACAGAATTACAGAGGGGAAGAGGAAAAAGACCACCGTGCAGTTCTGCGTTGCTAAGAGCTTCGACTAGGAAGGCAGAGATAGGAAGGGAGAAGGCAGTCACTACGTATAATTTTGTTCAAAATTACATTTGTTATTGAAGCACTGTACCCAGACACATGATTGCTGTTTGTATTAAATAGAGTAATTCACTACCTGTAGTTGTGATTGCCGTCTTTATAATGTACAAATAACCTCTAAATTGCTGTGATTACCACTCCAGAGATACAGCACCTCACAATGACTCGCCAGATACCTGCTTCAAGTAGCTCTTACAAATAACCGCATTGTTTAGTTTCCTGGTACAGCTGTGACATAAGCTGACAAAACAAAAGCTTCTCCTCTACGGATTCAAGAGTATGGACACGGAAGCTTGCACTGAGTTGTGGAGAAGGTAGTATTGTAATACATTTTGGGGAGGAAAAGACACGTGCACCAAGCACACACATAAGTTCATGTCACTGTTGGTGTTTTTAACTGATATTCCGGAACTGGCGAATACTTCCCAGTTCAGCGATGGGCTGTGCTCCGGAAGTTCATCTGCAGGACAGTCGTTTATAGCTCCTGGAACTCACGTTTCCATAGATGCAAGTAATAAAAACAATTTCCAAAGGAGAAGGACACAGCCCTCTCCCCCTGGAAAACAAAGACTGCTTCTGGGGACTTAGATGTGGTGACAGAAGGACAGCTGACTCTGGGTGGTGAGCACACAATGCAACAAGTTGACGATGTACTGTGGGACTGTACACACCTGGAACCTATGTAATTTTTGCTGACCAAGGTCACCCTAATACATTTAAGCAAAAAGAGAGAGAGGGCTTTTAAAATAATCAAGTGTTCTAACAAATATTTAACACTTAAAATTTAAGCAAAACATCATTAGGTGGGGTAGGCAAAAATGATGGAAAAAGAAATCTCAGAAAACTTAAAAAGGATCTTTGAAAGAACATAAGGTTAACCAAAAAAAAAAAAATCACTCAGTTTTAATCTGGATAAAGGATTCCATCGAAAGACAGTGACGAAGTCTGTCAAGTAAAATAAAGAACACACCGCAGAAACACTTCATTTCTGTGACTGTGTTTTACAAACAGTAGCGTAACAAATTAACAGGTACTTCTCCATTTTTGACATTTTTTATGATTTTCAGCAAACCAACAATAGTATTAGTGTTTGTTCTCACAGAACTCAAATTTCTTCTACTGTGACCCCGCCGTGTTCCACAAAGGACTCTTCATGGACTTGAGTTCAATGATTTGGAGGAAGTCCGCAACTATACTTAGCCCTGGAGGCCTGGTATGTAGCGTGGCATCCCTATGCCAGTTAAATACAGAAAAGGCCTGAAAAATCAAAGGCAATGCAAGAACTAACATAAGGGCCCTCGCTCACGTACAAGTCAAAACAGATGATTCAAACTTCCTACTTTAATATTGTCAAATCACAGCCATTTTTCAGTCAAAAGTTTCTGATGCAGAAAACAAGCTTTTTTCCACTTTCCACCTGGACTTCTGCAATTCTTGGACTTTACTGATGCCAACAGATGCTCCTGACCCGTGACATCACCTGCACATGTGAACTTGCCTACATTTGAGAGGTGCCCTTTGGTAAAACAGGAAGTCTACGTGACACAGGTTAAACCTGAGAAGTTCTGAACTGATATGAATAGCAATGTGTGCAAATTTCTATTTTCTTCACTGCCATGTCATTTGGGTTTATGACAGTTTTAACCAATAAAGGATTAGAATGTTTGAAAAACATTACTATGCAATGGACAGAAAGATTTATCACCAATAGATCACTGAAATACAAATATACGATGGCTATCCAGAAAGTACCCAGCCATGTCATGAAAAACAAAGTCATTTATGGCAGGAGTTTTTCTAGACAGCCCTCATATATGCACTTAAACATTTCCAGAATTTCTCTTACTGTGCTGTCATAAGTTCTAGCCCCAAATTAATGAACCAGTACCCAAGTAAGCTGAGAGCCAGCCTAGTTTACGTCCATTGGGAAACTACACCCAATATCCGCCAGCCAAAGATAAACCCAATACCTGTAAAAGACCCCAACACTCCGTGCTTTTCAGCTCTCTGACCCAAAGACCCTCCACTGTGACATCATCAAGACACATGTGCTCCCTCTCTGAAGGCCCTTCTGCCTTTCTGGGTAGTGGACCCCCTGCTATTGTTTCTAGAAGGTCTCAGGTGATGAGGGACTTCCCCGGCTCAGACCACCATGAGATAAAGCCCCCTGCATCTTCGGCCCGAATGCCTCCAACTCACTGCAGGATACCTTGCTAAGGGCAACGGGGGCAGCCGCACGTTGACTGAGTGAATGACCGGAAGCTGCTCCTTTCCCAACTTCAAGACGGTCTCCCGCAGGTTCCACAGTAGCCCCTCCCACCACGGGAGCTGTCCAGCACGTCAAGAACCTACCGGCCAGAAGACTGGTACATTTGTACACTAAACAGGTAATAAAAACAAACCAACCCACAACAAATGAAAGCCAGCCCTAAAGAGAGGACCTCACTACCATCAGTACTACAATGGGCATTCACTTAGCACCAACTATATGCCAAGCACTGTTCTTAGCACTTTGGTTTAATGAATTAATCCTGACCACACACCTGTAA
Source organism: Lyroderma lyra (assembly GCA_004026885.1). Classification (NCBI taxonomy): domain Eukaryota; kingdom Metazoa; phylum Chordata; class Mammalia; order Chiroptera; family Megadermatidae; genus Lyroderma; species Lyroderma lyra. Next base: position 45,164 of record PVJL010005233.1, on the reverse strand, counting down.
TGTAGGTATTATAATCCCTATTTACCTGCTGGGAAAACCAAGGCAGAAGTTAAAGCAAGTCATTTGGTCACCTTCTCTGACCTGTTTGCAGTATCACCATGCCAGCTCATAACAGACCTTCACAAAGTGATTAGCAGACAGAGGCCTGAGGTAGGTATGGTGGGATCCATGATGGTATAGATGGAGGCTTCTCAATAAGACTCAATAGCTCCCTGGCTTGAAAAACCAGTGGAAATCCTTAACCTGACATCTTACTTCAATCCTTTACCCCGTTCACTCTCAGAACTCAGAAGAGCTCCAGGGCAGAAGGGGCACGGGCTGCCCCGATCATCCACGTGAGCCTACCTAGCCGGTATGACGACGCTTGTGTATGCAAGCCGTCCAGTGTATTGCCTGACACCAACACAGACCCTCCCAGGCATTCAGGAGCCAGCACCTGACTGACCAACCGTAAAATACACAATACTAGTATGCGACAAAATGCATATACGGCAAGATTTCCCCACGGTATTTGCATTTGAAAAACCCAGAAGCAAAATGCCACAAAATAAATGTGAATGACCTCTGTCAGGCGAATTCTCAGTGTGGACTGGCATTCAAAAAAATATATTTACCCTCTTTATTGAGATTACATTAGAAAAACATGAGGCACTCGCACCCACATGAGAAAGCTTACAACAAAGACATGACAGCTTCCCAGGTGCACCTAAGTTCAGCTCCAGCAACACACAGAAGTCCTCAGGGACTTTAGGACGCAAGAGAGCTGTGGAGGCAGCCCATGATGACCACGTCATTCTTTCTGCCATAGTTTGGTCAGGAGAGCAGTGTCCCTTGAATTCCAGAGAGGAGGAAGAACCACAAACTGAGCAGTCTTACTAAACGGAGTCAGAAAAGCGGTCTAAAATGAGGTCATGGGTAGAATATGCCACGAGGCTCCAGAGCCAGCCCATTTTCACTGAATCACAGGGTACCGTTTCAAGGCGGGGGACATGGCGGTGGGAGACTGTAAACTCATCTGAAAGGATCGCTTCAGGAATATCCATTTATAACTGAATGGTTTGGTGCAAATCCTCCCGAAGTACATTTATCGTGAGTGAAACATCAAAGTGACCGGAAGGTGCCTGCCAAAATCCACGATGACAAGACCGTACAGCACAAAGGGAACACTTGCTCTTCACGAGCAGTGACTTGGATTTTCCACCACCTTCCCGTCTCCGTGCCAGCATGACCAATGAGAATGTTCCAGCTTCAAGAGTATGTGAGGTTCCAACGCCGCACAGAGACAATGTATTATAGAATTGTATGCCTGAAACCTATGTGACTTTACTAACCCATGTCACCCCAACACATTTAATTTTAAAAGTTAACGTCTAGATTAAGAAAGAGTATGTAAGGTTATACTAACCAAATTATCCCTAAATTATCTCGTTACGTTGACAACGTCTGGATGTTTTTCCAGATGGCCGTAGTATGACGTATTTAAAACAGTCTAAAAAGGTTGTCTCTAAATTTTTCCAATAATTAAGGATGGAAATAAATACCTTAAATACTTTGTGACAAGGCAAAACCTATATGGGTACTTACTGGAGAGAGACTAAAATGTGTGTTCTAAATGTTTTAAAGTATAAGTAATAAACTGTTAAGGTTTCCATTAGCACAAAAATACTGTTTCTGTGCCATATTGCTAATAAAAATATGGTATGTGCTTGAGCTGGAGCCTTTGATATGTGAATGCACAAGGGTGAAATGTTGACCAAGGCGGGAAAGGATTTCGTAATAAACGACTAGAAAGAAACAGATGTGTCACATGACCAGAAGAGTTAGGAGGGAAAATGTTTGGAAGCCAGGAGAAGCTCCATGTACACAATATTTATGACCTAATTAAGTTCAGTATAAAAAGGAATTGCCAAATGATCATTGACTAAAACAAAGAGACACTACCGGACTGGGGTTAAGATCATTGTTGCAAGGGGCTGTTAACATTCAGCCAAGACTGAGGAGGTGCTAGGGTAGGGGAGAGGGTGGAACAGATAGCAAAAGACAACCATAAAAATCTCTACCACTTTAATTAGCTAGGTCAAACCAGTCTGTTCTTTAAAAAGGTGCCTAGGAATTCCACTTCTGCCCAGACTTAGCATCCTGCCTGAAACAAAATCACACTAAAAAAGAAGACAAATATTTCAAACAATGGTTTTCAAGACACTGGACATAGGGCAACAAAGTCCAGTGACCCCTGAAAGATGGTAAACAAATGCAGCAAACCCTACGCTTTCCCCAGCATCCGGCCTTCAGAGATGTCCCGGTGGTGGCTCCAGGAGGGATCTCAGCCAGAGCTGAGGAATAGAGACTCCAAGGAGACCAGGCCACTGGAGTTCACGAGGCAGTGCTAGAAAAAGAAAGCTCTGAAGAGAGAGAACTCAGGAGACCTACGGAGGTCCCACCTGTGAATTCAGCAGAGTGTTGATTGCTTCTTGTCTGTAAGGAAACTACAGGAAGAAAAGTACTTCAAGAGGCTTAGAGAGAGGGCACTGCTTGGCTGGGAACACAACACTCTTCTACCAGCCAGACAGGAAACCCTCCTAATTAACCAGCACACTCAAAAGGTTCTTGCCTTGGTTGTAAGGGAATAATCGGCCCTAGGCGAAAACTGGCTCTGGTCTTGCCAAACCCATCGTAAAAGCAAGGCTCAAAAGGACCAACCTGTTTCCAAGACAGCGAACTGCATCCCAGAACAATGCTCTACAGTAATTACAGTGATACACAAATATCCGCCACTCAACAAGGTAAAAGTCACAAAATCTGGCAGCCAATCAAAGATGGCCAGGCATGCAGAAAAGCAGGAATCTATGACACATAATAAACAGAAAAAGAAAACCAATCAATCAAAAGTGACCCAGAAGTGACACAGATCGTTAAAATGAACGGGCTAAAGGGCACTAAAAGTTATTTTAAACTTGTAGTTCATGTTTAAGAAATTATTAATAAGGAGACATATGGCAGATATAAAGGCACAAACCAAACTTCTAGAGATGAAAATGACAGCATTTGAGCAGAAAAATGTGCTGAATGTGATTAACAGTAAATTTGACACTGCAGTAAGAAAGATTAGTGCACCTGAAGACATAACATATGCTGTAGAAACTGTCCAAAAGGAGACAAAAAAGAAAGTCAGGGAGTTCCCTGGTGGTGTAGTCGCTTAAGGCTTCAGCGCTGGCACTGTCAACGCTGCGGCCTGGGTTCGATTCCCAGCCAGGGAGCTACCCACATACCAAAAAGCCAAAAAAAAAAAAAAAGAAAGAAAGAAAGAAACAAGTCAAAGGAGCATCAGTAATATGGGGGACAGTTTCAATTGACCCAATATACACATAATTGACTTCCCACAGGAAAAGGTGGTGGGGGGGGATAACCAATATTTAAAGATACAACGACCAAAGACGTTAAAAATGTGTTTTTTAAAAAATCTATAAACACAGTGACCCCAAAAGCCCAAAGACCCCAGAGCATAAGAAACATGAAGAAAACTAACTACACCAAGGTACACCTTAATCAAATTCCTGCAACATGATAAAGGCAAAATGTTAAAAGCAGCTAGAAGATGGAACTTCACGGCCAAAACTATTACCACGGATAAACAAAGTCATTTCCTAATGATAAAGGGGTCCGTTCATCAGGAGGGTATAACAATTCTAAATGGTTATCCCTGTAACAACAGGGCTTCGAAATGCATGAAGCAGAGACGAATAGAACCGCAGGAAGAAATACCAGGGCTGTCCAGACAAAATCCAGCCATAAACGCCTCTATTTTCCTTGTGACATGACTTGTAGGACACTTTCCAGACAGGCCTCGTATATGCCCACAACCAACTTAAGTCCACCTACAAGGTATGAAAATCAAGTAACAGAAGTGGGGAGCTCCCTGGTGGTGTAGTGGCTTAAGGCTTCGGCGCTGGCGCTGTCAGCGCTGCGGCCTGGGTTCAATTCCCAGCCAGGGAGCTACCCACATACAAAAAAAATAAATAAATAAAATAACAGAAGTGGATTTATTCCTTGAGATACTAGAATGTGCATATTTAAATCACCTGTTTCCTTTCAAAAACAGTAAACTCCTGACCGCTGCAGACATTCAAATATATGCTCGACTCAAAGCAAAGTGTGACCCTGAAAGTGGCGTTCTCGGGCCTCTTATGAACTCACCCTGAATATAGTTCCTAAACATTCCAAAAGGCATTTTGAGAAATGGCAGCAGCATCATTACAAAATTTAAAAAAAAAAAAAAAGCAACCCTATCAGCCAGGGCAACCATACGGAAAGAACAATTAAACATATTCACAAGGACATGTGCACTTATTATTTTATAGTCTTAGTTTATTACCTGTAATCTGAGGGGGATTTTATTAACACTGTGGCAAAACAGGTTTTACACCGTAACCAGACGACTGAAAGATCAGAGGAAAAATACACAAAATATATACAAGGATTCAGGCTGTGCGTTTTGTTTTGGAGACATACGACAAGACAACACACACACACAGACACACACCAATTAAAGAAGACAGTGGAGGCATCTTATTGTCACCAATTCTGTTTATGAAACCATTCCTCTGATACGACCCCTACTTTCAGCTATGTTTCAATACACACTGAGTAGCAGTCACCCCTCAAATTCATCCTTTCTCATCAATAATCAAACACGAACACATTCATTCTTAATTCCATGTAAAATTTCTTGCAAAATGCTCTAGTTGCAGTCAGTGAAGCTTCAAAGAGAAATAAACATGAGGCAAAGCATCACATTACATCTCGCCCGCACCTCACTTCGTCTTCACTAGGACAGCTTAACTCCGGATGATGACGGAGAATCATCTTCCCTGTTTAATCAATATTGCCACGTGAAAGCATACATCATCCAGCCAGGACAAGTGAAGTATTGCAGGAAGTGTCCCTCGAGTGTGACTTTCAGTGCGATTTGGCTCCATTAATAGCGTGCCTCATTAATAATGGTTGCCCCGAGTTGGAAATCTTTGTTCTGAAATTCCCTTTCAACCGTGAGCCTGTTGCGCTGCACAGAAATGGATGCTCGCCATCCATGAATGCTTTGCTCCCTGGGTCCTTTTTCTTCCGGTTAAAGACTAATCAAAATCGCTATTAGAAATAAACCACAGGGCAGTCTTAAGATTTAAATTATATATGCAGTGTTTTTGACGATGCAATATGCATCCATCTTACAAAAATGCAAGCAGAGTTGTAGTGATTTTTTTTAAAAAACGCACAGCACTCTCCACCTCACTATTTAATCATTCGTGTCACCTCGGAAAAGACAGGACTCTAAAAACGTTACCTAGCATTTTCTTCGCTGGGTCAACAGTCAGCAGAGATGGATTCATGTGCTTGAACGCCGACAAGTTTTAGTGCTTAAACATAAACACACGCAAGTCTGTGCACATACACACAGACACGCGTACAAAGTTGAGGGTTCAGAGAACTTTTGTGGCTCGTCTCTTCAACAAGAAGTACCAAATGCTTTTGCCCCACTTTTCTGTAGAAGTCTAGGCAACATTCTTCAAGTAAAATAAAGGTGTCAAATCAAGTCACAATTATCAGTCATCACGGAAAAAGAACATTGAGGCAATTTGTTTATTTGCTATCCATATTCGATTAACAGATAAGTAACAAATACTTGCCAAAATGACCCTGTGCTAGGTGCCAGAGATAAAATGGTGAGCAAAAACGTGCAACACGATCCACACTTTCCTATGGCTTACCAACTGGTGGGGAAGACAGCGTGAAGGAACCCCAAACGCCTAACATGGTAACACTCTGTGAAGGAGAGAGGCACCTGCCGTGGGGGCATGCGCCATGGGAGCCGAGTACTCAGTCCATGTGGTGATGGGAGCACCGAGCCGAGGCTCTCAGGAAGAGGTAACCAGAAGATAAAGGTGGGGGAGGGACACAGGAACGGCCTATGCAAATCCTTGATGCAGCCACTTTGGAAGACACCTTGGCAGTCTCTTACAAACACGACAGAACATACTCGTACCATTCCTTGGTATTTACCCAAAGGACTTGAAACTTCAGTCTGTACAGATGTTTATAGCAGCTTTACTCATAAATGCCAAAATTTAAAAGCAACCAAGGAGTCCTTCTGCAGGTGAATGGATAAACGAACTCTGGTACATCCAGACAACGAAATGTGCTCATAGCTAAAAAGAAATGGGCCATCAGGCCAATGAAAACACTGGAGGAACCTCAACGCATGTTGCTACGTCAAAGAATCCACTCTGAAAAGGCTCCATACTGTGTGACTTCAACTCTGTGGCCTTGTGGAACAGGCAGGGCTATGCAGACAGTGAAAAGATGGGGGGAGGGGGGGATGAACAGAGGGAGCCCAGGGGACATTAGGGCAGTGCAACTACTCTACATGACACTCATGCCATTACGTACTTGTCAAAACCCACAGCACGGACAACACCCAGAGCACAGCTAACGTAATGATCGACTGCAGGTGATACCGGTATGTCAATGTAGGTTCCCTGTTTGGAATAAATATAGCACCCCGGTGCAGGTTGCTGATAATGGGGGAGACTGAGGAAGCGGGGGTAGACGGGAGATCTCTGTACCTACTGCTCAATTTTGCTGTGAACCCACAACAGATCTAGAATAACAAAGTCTGTTTAAAAATAAAATAAACACGTGCACGTGCACCCACATATCATACCACTCTTCACAGTAGGCAGCCAGACGGATTCAAAGATAAAGGATCAGAAAGGAACCAACAGAGAATCTAAGCAGAAAGTTTGCAGAACATATCAAGACGCACTTCAGCAGCTGTGTCACATAAGTTACGTGTGATCGTGTCAAAAGAGAACAAAGAAAGGCACTCTCAGACCAGAGAAACTGAGATCGGCGATGACAGTATTGTGACGATAAGGACAGGGTGGGAGGGACGGTGTGGAATAAACCTGCTTCCTTAGCAGAGTTCCAAATGCTCGAATTCGGGGGCTAGCTCGATCATCCCTTCGGGTTTGGCCAGGCAGTCAGCCATCTAGAAGGTCTGGGTTTCTGAGTTGTTTCTGTTTCCCCTGCAGACCTGCTTCCCAGAGGCCGTCCGCCCTGGCGGTGCACAGGGACATGAAACGCTAGCACACACTACGGTACCTGAATGGGCAGTTACATCTAAAACGCATCCACAGCAACACAGCAGTAGTAGAAGGAAAAGAAAAAGCAAGTTACTTTTGAAAGGGGGAGGAAGTTCTCAAAAATGAGACACATTCTCCGCTACGCCTCCTGTAGGTCCTCGGATTATTTCACCCATTCAAAGGTCCAGCTAGCACAGAAACATGCGAGCATGCAATCATTTTGTGTCAGTCAAATAGTCACCAGATGCACAAATTCTCAAACTATTATCCTCATCGGATGCCAATTTTCCTCTTGGCCTACAGTGGCGGGTTGAGGAGAGGGGGTCGTGGAGGTGTTACATATGTTACCTAAAAAATGACCAGCAGTAGCTCTTCAAATTCAGGGTCCCCATCCACTCAAAGAAACAAGAGAAAAATGAAATTTTCCTTTTTGATTATTAAAAGCAATCAACTCAACGAACCAAGGTCACCCCAATAAACTGAATAAAGAAGAAAGCAATGAACCCAAATTAAAAATCCCCAGGAAGAATGCAGCAGACAGCACAGTGTGAAGCAGTAATTTGCAATAAAAGTTGTGACATGGCAGAGCCCTCTACATATGAATTCTAACCACTTAACTCCTATAGAGGATCATTAAAAATACCTAAAGGGTCAGTGGCTACCTATGTTGCTTTTTTCAACACAGCAGTGACAAAAAGTCAATCCACCAAACTCCTTGGGGACAAAACTGCTTTATTCAGCCCACCCTGAAGGCTGAGTCAGATCAGAGTAAGCACAGGCACTTGAATGACAGTTCAGCTGCATTTAAAACAACTGCTGTAACACGGAAATTATTCCAGAACACGGCAGACCTCACGCAGCAACCTACCCACCAAAACTCCTACTCAAAGTAAGGACTACTGAGCCGAACGTCTAAGTCCAAACATAGAATCTGTCAAGATTACCTAGGAGGACCACAAAGGTTCCAGAAAGTACATCCCCGGCAAAATTCTTGAGAAACCCTGTAATTTCAAGGACTTAGTCACTATGTATTAAAATTATTCCCTACCTTATCATTTACACAAATAAAATTTCCACATTCAATAGGTGCATTCACATGTTGTGGAAAAGATGTTCAACAAATTAATCTGCGGTCAGTAAATTTTAAAAAATGAAAATACAATCTGCTTGACTACCATAGTTACTAGAGAAACAACTGGAAGGCATGTTGATCCATCACAGGGACCATAATCACTATCATCACAATTACCATCATCATCATCACCATCATCACCATCATGACAATCACAATCACCATCACCACCATCACCACCATCACCACCATCATCACCATCAATCACTATCACCATCATCACCATCACCACCATCATCACCATCATCACCATCATCACCATCAATAACACCATCATCACAATCATGACCATCACCACCACCACCATCACCATCACCACCATCACCATCACCACCATCACCACCATCATCACCATCATCACCATCATCGTCACCATCACGTCATCTTCGCCATCACCACTGTCATCACCGTCACCACGATCACCACCGTCACCGTCGTCACCTTCCCAAAGGCCACACAAGCAGTCCCCGACTTCGGAGGGCCGCTCCCCCCGCCCCTGCTGCCGCCCTGCACTCCCGAAGCCTCTGTGGGGCTCACGGACGCGGTCACGAATGACGACGGTCCTGGGAGCGGCGGGCACCTGAGTGAACCGAGGTGAGACCTGGCCCGTGGGAAGGGCCGAGGCCACTGTTCCCCAGGGACAATGGGAGCCCGGGGCCGCTTAGACGCTCCCTGACCCGTCGGGGCGTCACTGTCACTGCCTGACTGTCACCTTCTTGCCCACCCGCCGCGTATCTCACCACGCGTGTCGTTGTGTCACTGATCGTTTTTGTAACAAACACTGACGTGGTAGCCCGGAAATGATTCTGCCATAACTTGGTTCGTTCGAGTCCTTGGGAGAGGGAAGCTGTGTGACAGAAATGAAGCATCTGAGACGAGTGGGTAGGTCACTTTGGGACACTCAGGACCAGGGCAGAATTGGGGAGGAGGTAGCCGAAGGGGGTGTCATCTGAAGGGGGAGGGCACTACTATATGGAAGAGGGGTATAGAAGGGACCTAGGGAATTCCAAAGAGAAAGCTGATGGATTTCTAAACAGTGCGTGGGGCCAGCGCTGCACCTCGGAAAGAGGAAGGCACCCCGTCGTCGTGGGTGCTACCCCGTCTGCCACGTGACAGGGCCCGGGGCCCAGGGCCACACCGGCCATGCCAGGGCTCGTCGGCAGCACACACGGGTAGGGCCAGGGGGGAGCTGCCTCTGGGAGCCTCACGTCCTCACACAACCCGTTCCCAGTGAGACAGAGTTCTCAGCGACATCAGAAAGCCCGTGACAGAGCTGAGCCACACTTTTGGGAATACAGCATGTCCCCGTTACTACAGTGCTGAAGAATACTCGCGGAGCAAACTTTGAAGCGCGGAAGAGATAAAGGGAGAGAGAGACCAAAGTGACCATTTCTGTCCTTAAGTCACTCTGTCCTCAAGACACGCTACCGCCCAGTGACAACTGGTTCCAGACCTTGAGCCCGTGGAAAAAAACCTCAGGCCCGGCAAGGAGCCTGTCACGCCCCGTGCCGGAATCCTGCGGGCACCGCCTCCGCCCAGGTGAGCTTAAGGTGAGGACGTGCTATTCCCTCCGCCTGCCTGTTAGTCACCGTTCTGCAGGCTCTTTTCCCGGTTGCATTAGCAAAAGCAGGTCGGATTTGGAAAACACCTACACCCAGGAACAGTGTCTGTGGGAAAGCACGTCCCACACCGGCAAGCAAGGCGGGGGAGGGGCAGGAGCACAGGGAAAGACTGCAGCTCCTCCTCAGCCCTGCCCTTCGGGACTGCAGAGGTCAACTGCTGCCAGCACCGTCACGTTCACCGAGGTCACTGAGAGAGAAACCCAAGACACTACGCACCCCACCGGTGACTGAGCCCCCGAGTCCCAAGGCGACATCCGTGGGAAGGGGACAAAGAAGGCCAGGCAGTATTTGGGGGGGGCTCCAACACAGCAGGGGAGCCCCTGCCCAAGGGCCTTTCAGGTCGCCCTGCATGTGAGCGTCCCAGTCCTCCGCGTGGGTATTCGGAGGGCTCAGAACGGAGTGTGCAAGAACCACCGACCTCTCCTGACAAAGGTGTCCAGTGAAGGATGAGTCACGTCCTTAAGACCTCTGTCTTCTCAGAATCATTTCGTAATCCAACAAGGAGCTTGCAAATTGTCCCAGCCCATAGCCTGGAAAGGAAGGCCCCATTTCTAGAGCCACAAAGGCCTGCACAAAAAATCATCATTCCCTTTCACTAGAACATTCCAGGCATAATATCGCTACAGTCAAGGAACAGAAAATAACCACAGAACGTTCCATTTGGGCCTAAGGATCTTTGCCCGCCACCAGACGCAAACACTGAAAACCAGTTCCATGCCATAAGGGAGCAGCTAAACCTTAAAACCCTATCTGTACTTTTAAAGTTTTGTGTTCAAATAAATATAGTCATTAATAATGACAATGGTAATAGATATTTTTTCGTTCACGTGTTACAATTCAGGTTTCAGGCAAGAACTAGATTTAAACATAGAGTAACACAGACTGTTGTATTCCTGGTATGTGAAATCCTTTGTGTAGAGACTACCTTTCATTCCTGTACTAATAAAAGCTTTAAAGCTGCAGTCATAAAACTAAGTTGACAGTGTCTCTTAAGACACAGTTGACTTGTTTTAGTGAATTATTCCAAGTAGGACACTCAAGTTCAAATCCCAGCCCTAAGACGACTTAAGGCATGGTCGTGAGCAATGTACCTCTTCTGACTCTGTCACAGAAGATTCATCCAGGAAAATGGAAACAACCAAATCGCAACAACCCTTCAGGGAGGATCATGTCACCCCGTTTTGTATATCATAAAACTTCCAGCTTCTCTTGGAATATTCCAGGGACTGTAACTCAGTCCCAATACAGCACGTTCAGTTTAGCAGTAGCAGCCTCATGTGTCCGCTGAGCTACCTTAACTTTAAAGCAGTATTTATGCATTCAAAAAAGCCCAAAACAAAACCAAACAAAACCACTTTAGTCTTAGAGGCACAGATCTGAGAAACAGTAAGTGGAGGGCCAAGGCCCAGTAAGTCACTACACCTCTAAGTCATCAAAGTGCACACTAGTGACAGTACATGTTTCGTCTCACAAGTTCAAAGCTGTCGAATTAAAGCATGCCAGAAGGTATCAGAATTAACAGATGCCTTTATAGTTACACTACACACAGGCCAGTTAGCATGAGGCTCTGACAAAAGATTTTGAACTCTGTGATTGTGCAAAGTCCATGCAGTAAGGTCGGCTGATGTCCATGCGCCACTCAGACACTCTGCCTGGGTTCCACGACCAAGTCCCAATTGTCTGGAGTGGCATTCAGGGCTCACCAAGGAGGAGCTGGGACCTCCCCTCAGACTGGCCCCTCCCCCTCTCTCACGTGGCCATCCAGGCCTCAGTGGCTAGCTTTCTTTCTTCAATCACAGCTGTCATACACCGCGTTAGTTTCAGCTGTACAACACAGTGACCAGACATATATTTATATATGACTTAAGCAGTGATCACCTTGATAAGTCTAGTACCTATCTGACACCACACACAGTTACTGAAACGTTATTCACTATGCTCCTTAGGCTGAACTTGACATCCCCATGACTATTTTTTTAATAACTGGAAGCAACCTAAGTGTCCGGGAAGAGACGAATGAATAAATATGTGGTATGTATGAGGTCGGCCAGTTAATTTCACTAACTCACCCTAGGATAAGTGCTATACCCCTCATTGCTGAGTGTCACTACAGTCCCCTTTGAAGCACTCCCCTTGGGAAGCTGTGCACCGATGCCCACGCCTAGTCCACCCTTCAGAGCAATTTGGAAATTCTTTTTCTGGAATGGTCATCAGAGCTGTCATTGTCCCCAAAATTTGACAATTAACTTGTCACCATGTGCTTACGTTGGTAAGCACTGTACACAAAAGTTGGTAAGGTGTCATAAACTTGTCAAGGTACAACGACAGCTCTGATGGGGGGCGGGGGGGGGGGACAGGCCATGAAGCGCTTAGCAGCCTCTGAGTAAGTTCTGGGGTGGCAGGAAAAATAAAAGGGTCAAATGTGAGGTATGTTTTAATGAAGCAGGAAGACAGTAAAGCTCCTTGCTTAAATGGGCAAGCCATCTGTTACTTAAAGGACACCCTAAAATAACCTGCAGTTTGGCACCGGACTTGGTTAACCTCTCTCCCTAGCTGTGAAATGGGGCAGTAACGATGCTCGGCACACACGTCCACGACACCATGAAGGAAGCGTGTCTGTTCAAGTTTCAGGATTCAGCACTAAGTTTTCTTTGGTTTGACAGGGCAGCTCAGCTTAAAGCAGTTTAAAAGGCGTTTTTTCTCTCTCTCTCCTTTGTCCCCGTCAGGTTTAAGCCGCCTGCATACCAGGCTCAATGACTCTGTTTACCCCGGAGGGAGCGGAGGGAGCGTCTGCCTCACTCATTTACAGGACAATGAGCCCTAAGGCTCTGTCTCCTCAGGATCGTGGGCCACCTAGGAAACCTATTTGCATCCCCTTCTGTCAACCTGGGAGGTCTCCCTCCCCTCCCCCAGCTGTCCCTCGGTTCTGTAGCTTCTCCCCTGCCCGTCCAACCTCTCTGGGCATCCTAAGACCGGGAGGAGGCGGGCTTCCCCCAGGACTTCCCCAGCCTCCCCAAAACGCTGCATTTGGAATAAACCGGCTCTTCGCTCTTCTTTCTACCGGCCTTGGAGGTCTGCAGCCGGGCTAACAGGATTGCAATGTAAACCGCCAGAAGAACGCCTGGAACATTCTGGGTGCTCAGTAAATGTTAGTCATCTCGACCTCACTTTTTAAAAGATGTGTAGTAAAAACTATAGCTAGCATCCAAGATGATGGCAGTTTCAGGGGTACAGCGTAAACTGCTCCACATTTATATCCCTTCACTTTCCCACTGGTGAAGAACGCCTCAGAGGATGGTCCCCCAGATTTGGACGCCAAAAGTTCAGTCACAGGCTGTCCTCCAAGAATATGGCATTTTAAAAATCAAAGCCACTTCTGAAAAACTACCTGCCCTTCCATGACCAGAAACCTGCAGGTGTGCCGACCTCTGTCCTGCAACTGTGCTCCCTGGCAACCTGTAGGACCCACCTACCCGGGAGCTCTGTGAAGTCTGTCCTGTCCACCCCGCACAGGACGGGGCACTGCAGGGGCACTCTGCTCACACGTACTTATTACAGCACTGCCTGCTTGACACTTGTCTGTCCGGCTTTCCGTGGTGACCACTTCCTGTAGATAAATGGAGTGTACATCTGAAGCTAATACTACGTGTTAGCTGCACTTCAATCAAAATTTTAAAATGAAAAAAGACCAAAGAAATAAGTAGAATAGAACCGAAAAAGTCGTCCAAAAATGAGTGGCCTCTGCAATTGAGCGATGTTAAAGTTGCATTATGGGAAGACGGGAGGCTTAGGCCATTGCATCAAGTCTGGCAAAAAGAAAAAGTTGCAATGCATACGGAAGCTCTTAAAACCCACACCCATTACTATGCTTGTGCATAACTTAGTACTAAAAGGCGACTGTCACTTCAGTATTTGAAAAACCAAAAGCGCGGGACTACGTGTGGTTGGGTTTCTGGCGTCAGCACGACGCCACATACAAGCTGGGGATTTGACACGCGTGGACTCGCGACGTGCTACAACGTCCATTTATCACGGGCACAGCCGTGATCACGGCATCGGGTGCAGGAGCCTGTGGCTCACTCTCCACACTGGAAACTCAAGGTCGAAGGGGAACGAGCTGACCATGGCCCTTTCATTCAGGCGACGCAGATGCCAGCAAGTTATAGAAGGAGATGGAGGGAACGTGCTCCTCACTGACCGAGAAGGGGAGGAAGAGGGTCAGAGGTCGTGTCGGCAGCCGGAAGCTGCGCTTACACGAGCACGGCCAGAGGAGCGCACTCAACCCTCGCCCTCACTATGAAACTCGGCTCTATCCTGACGAGCTGTGTCACAAGTCGCCACTGACTGTCACGGGTCAAACAGGGGCCAAAGATCAGAAAAGCCAGTTGGTGACTACTCCTGTAGTATTAGGTAAGCGAGACGACAGTAAACCTTATCTTGCCGACACACCGCGTGTCTGTGTGTCGTACGTACGCCTGTGCGCGTGAGTTCGTATGTGCGAGGGGGCGTGGAATCAAGTTAATTCGTTTTCCCTGCAAAGAGAAAGAGTATCCAAGCAGCCACTGCCCCAAAGCAGTGCCGGTTTCAGGTGGCGCTCACACAGTCACCAGCAACCGCATGCTGTGTTTAGTGGACCCGCACCACAGCTGGGAGGTGCGCTTCGGCCCACGAGGACGCAGTGTGGGACTGAGACGTCGGAAGAGCCGCCAAGGTCTGGCCTCTGCTGCACCCCAGGAGCATCTGAAGACGCCCCGGCTTGCCTGCAACTGACTGTGGAGAAGCGCGGATAAAATGCGAGAGCATTTTGAGATGGGAGGCAAGGAAAGCTGGTCCTTTTGGCGGTCCACAGAGCGAGAGGCAGAAGCGGCCGACAGGACGGTAGCCTGAATCGAGTCGGTGCAGGTTAGCTGGTGAGGTACAGAGGGGTCAGGAGATGGCCAGAGAGCCTCTTACACAGAGGAGGATGACAATGATCCTCTTTCTGCAAGGTCAGAAATGACGCACGTGGAAAGAGGTCTGGTTCACAACCGCACCACTGGCAACAGGCCATTCCAGCAGACTTCCAGTGGTGGAAAGGAAGGAAATGATGATCCAAGTGGTGGGCGACAGTGACACCGGCCATGCATCATGAACACAGGGACACTGCGGCCTCACCTCAGTGCAGCGGGGAGAACACAAATGGGGAGCGGACAGGAGTCCTTCACCCGCAGACAAAAATCCTGGAGTCCAAAGCCGGGTTTCTGCACCTCAGCACTACTGACGTTTGGGGTGGAATAATGCCTTGTCATGGGGGTGGGGCAGGGGGGGCTGGCACACTGCCGGATGGTCAGCAGCACCCTGACCTCTCACCAGTGACAACCAAACATGTCTCCACACATTGCCAAATGTCCCCTAGGAGGTAAAATGGGCCCCACTGGGAACCATTGCTGCAAAGGAAAAGAACATACTTCGGGGGACAGAGAACGCTACTTCTTTCCTTGTGTGTGTGTCAACAACACACGAAGCTCTCCGGGTTAGATGAGGCCAACAACACAAGGACACCGCCCACCAGCCTCATGTTTGCACCATCTGTACGAATAGGTGAGGGGGAAAATTAAAACTTAGAAATTTTGAAAAGACTTGGTCTGCTTATTTATCAGCTTTCGCAGTTACATTTTTGTCATCATGGGAGCTTAAGACAGCCCTCTCCTTCTAGATTCATACTTACTGTACACAGTTCTATGAGAAGAACCCACAGAGAAATGGGAACTCATTAAGGTCAGTGAGCGGAAGTGAGACATCGCCGATTTCAGGCACATATGGCTATATTCACGACCTCTTTCACCTATCATGTAGTTCAAGTTAAAATCCCCTTTTCATCTTATGAGGGGTGAAAGGTTGAGGCTGAGGGCCTAGAACCCAAAGTGCTTTAATGCACTTCCGTCTTATCCTGCACTTCCGCCCAGAGTTTAGGGCTCCACGACTCATCACCTGTCAATGCAAATACAGTTTGTCACAACACTTGCGGCAGCCTAATTAAAAAAGACAGCACTTGGCTGAACATGCAGCCAATATAGCAGCCAATCTTTAGGCAAAGCAGACACAGGAAGCAGCAGGAGGAGGTAGGCGGTTCTTGGCACCCCCCAAAACAAGAGACAATGCGTATGGGGTACGTGTGCATTAGGAGGTGGCATTCATCTGTCCAAAGTAGTTCTGCTTCACCCAACAATTAACAAATAAACAGAAGGGAACGAGGAGGCGAAGGGAGAAACTACAAGCTGAAGTAGGCTGCAGAGCTGGCAATGTGCTCGGCTTACCTACAAAGAACAAACAAGAAAACTGCACAGAACATGCCCCCGAGGTAAAGGACAGCAGGCCTCGTGCTGAACATGAACATGTTCAACAGAGGCCGGCCTGCCAGACGGATATTGGCAACAGTTAGGTTCCCGTGTCTTTCACATCCACTTTTCCGCTCCCGGCTCCGTGTCAGTGATTCCGAGAATTTTAAGTTTTGGTGATCATGATCAGGTGCTACAAGGAATAGGCCCAAACTCCGTCTTCTAAACCACGGCAGGTCCAACCATCACTACCAGTCTAGAGAACCACGAGGTCGTTAGGTCCCTTGAGAGCTACTCTGAAGCCCCTCGCTGGGGATGCCAAGACTGAGAGGCCCCGACGGCACTTTCTCCAGGCCATTCCCAGGGGCCATGCTTGTAGTAAGCAGCCCTAATGGTGCATGAGGTCTCCCCTGCCCAAACGTGGAGAGCGCTCAATTCCCAAAGCTCAGAGCTCCTCTCTGGTAATGCAACGCACGGCCTGCGCAGACATCCATCCTGGTCCACCAGCGGGGACGTCAGAGCACAGGGACCCCGCATGTCATGCCGACATCCTGCTTTTGCAATGAGTAATAAACGGCTTTGTCTCTGACCCAATAAGCCATGAAACACAACAGATGGGCAAGCAGGATCAAAGGCCAGAATCTGCACCGTTCCTGACAAACACACACAAGTCACTTAGAATGGCACAGGTGAGATTGTTCGTTATGGAGCATCACCTCCGGCCAGGTTTCAGTACTGCACTTGGTCAGTGAGCCAAGGTAACCCCGAAGACTGGGATGACCCAGGGCAGAGCCACCAATCTCTAGGGCTCTGCATATGCTGTGTGGTTAAAACAACATTGATGTGCCCTTCACTGCACTAGGCTAACTCAGACTCTAGAAACGGAACAGTAAACTGGGAATTTCACCATTAGCATTTAGCGTTAAAGGGTCGTGTTTCATGACTGGCAGTCTTCAGTCTATCCAGAACCCAGATGTCAGGCATTGCTGTTAGAGCGGTTTCATTACTGCTCTCAACAAGCTTTGATTCCCAGCACATCAGAGCCCTATGGAACCCTGAGGATGGTTCATTTCCACTCCCTTATTTTACAGAATAAACAGACACCCAGAAAAAGATGGTAAAGATGACCTACCATTTTAAAAAGTAGTGACCTTTCTCTTTATATAACCTCTTTAAATTGCCAGAAACTAACTCTGCAAAAAAACACTTAATAGGATCAGTCAGGTATCCTATTTAGCCTATTTCAACTCTGTTTAGCACCTGAAATACTCTCAGATTCTCTAAAATAAAATGTGGGGTCTTGAAAACATGAGGTGGTGGTGCTAAGATCAAAACGTAGGTTTTCTTGTTTCATGACAACAGGGTTGGTGGTGGGTGTGTCCGGGAAATGCTTTCAAATGAATCGCTGTCACATTCCGTAACTGATTTCACATCCCGTGACCATCCTTCTGCATGTTATTTGTGGCCAGGCAAAGGGATGCACCACTAATAATATTCATAGACACCAGTAAAAACGAGTTAGAAACACACACGTGATAAGATATTTAAAGGGACAGAGCCAAAAGCAGGGATGCCTAACATATCTTGGTCCACAATTCCCTACAAAAGAGCACAGGGAAAGTTTGGGAAATTAGGCCCCGAGACCCACCTGATTCCTACTTTAACGTCTAACTAATGCCTCAATTCCACGCTCTACAGAGACATGGCCACTTCAAATGTAGTATTTGCTCTCAGATCTGCTTAGCTAACATGAAAACCGAGCTTTTGGGTCTCACAGAAATTCGCAAGACCCCGTGAAAAACGCTTCAATGGAGCAAAACTAGGCTGGACTCCGGGAGCCAAGGAGTTTAGAGATGAGAGAACATGGGCTCGCCCTGCTCCAGTAAACGAAATACACGGAAAGCCCAAGCACGAGCTTGGGGACAAAATCCAGGCCACTTTTACTTCTCTGCCCTGTAAAATTCTTCCCTTTAATAGTCTGTTTAAAGCTCATTAGCTGCCCCAGCCAAAGGGAGGGGAAATGGAAGCTAGGTTCGGCCAATGAGCACCGAGCTGTGAGGTCCGCCTCAGGAAAGCCTGTTTCTACTCCCCAATGCTTTATGTACACACTGACTCTTCCGGAAAACATTGATTTCTGTAATGGGATGTACTGGGCTGCAGAGCACATTATTAGAGGAAATGCTTCTGCCCGATTTGTTTTAACCCATCTTAACCTGCCATGGCTTCTTGCCTCTTAGCACCAGCGATGGAGATGAGAAGAAATCGAAGTTCTGACGCTAACTTCCCCAAAATACAGGCTGATCTGTCCCGACTCGTTACCATGTGGAAAGCAGTGGGACAATCATGTCAAGAAAATTACTGGGGAGAATGCCAGAAGACAAGAGCCTCAACGAAGTGAACGCAAGGAACATACTGGAATGGCAGCCCAGGTCCCAGAACGCCAGGCCTCCGAGGACGGCAACAATTTCAAATACAGTGCACAGATACACACCTTACGTTGTTCTTTCCCAATCAATGACAAATGGAAAAACACCCACTCTAAATAAGACATTTAAACTCTGTCCTATGCCTGGCTACATGTCCTGCCACGTTTGAGAATAAAACCCATCCTGTCTTATCTGCAGTACTTTAGCCCATTGGGCACCTTGGGCTGAATTAGAAAAAGCAGGGCCCTGAAGACCCAGTCTTGAGAGCAGGCACACAATTTAGTAAGTGACGTCACCTCTGAGGTCCCTCACCGTCGCGTTGGGCCCCACCACGCACAGCGGCCCCGGTCACTACTATTTATTTTAGCAAGGTTCAAAATGCAACTGTACAGTCCACATAAGGCCTTGCTTTCTACACACAGAACCTTCCTAAACAGCGTCCGGCAGCAAAATACGCTATTTATTTTGCCCAGGAATATCTTTCTCTCTCCTGGGCAAAACTAAAGTTGGAAAAGCCACCTGGCCAGCCCCAACAATTATCACTGTCCTTCTATTGGGAGGAAAGTGACCCGCCCACCTGATTAGGCCACCGAGAAGTTGCAGAGTGGAGACGGATTACTGGTCTGAAGTTACTTAAATCCACAAAGTTCAAGACATTACATGCCTATCACCTCCCAGGTCGATGGCAGCGCTAAAGTGCTGTCTGCAAAGCCATGGTTACACTTTGGTAAACCTGTACGGAGTCTAGGACATTTGACCAAGTCGATTTTTCCCACTGACCCACCCCACCCATACCCAGCCACGTCACCTCACTAGCGTGGCCTCACTAGCGTGGCCTGGTTTGCAATGGGAACCACACAAATGTCTATATATGGCAGCTGACCAGCTCAGAGGTCTCTCTAAAGGTCTGCTCACTGATGACCCAGATTCAGCAACCTAGAGTGTATTAAAGTGGCAAAAAAAAAAAAAAAAAAAAAAAAAAAAAAAAAAAAAAAAAAAAAAAAAAAAAAAAAAAAAAAAAAAAAAAAAACCCTCAAGTACCAAAATGTCATCTGCAGGGAAATAAAAACTAAAGCTAATAACACAAGCTTAGTTGTGTGTGTAGCAAAGAGTTATATGAACACTTTAAAAATAAAAGTTAGATGAACCTTTAATCAGGAGAACTCAAGAACACGTTTCCTTGGCCCAACTACCTACACGTCCCTAGGAGGAAAACTTACACATAAACCCCACCCCACTTCACAAATTACATAAGGAAGAACGAGTGATTACCCAACCAGTGAGCGGAGCCAAAAGTCTTAATCGGGTGTCCTTTCTATGGCACGTGGGAGCTGTTCTAGAGAGTCTTGCCACACTGGTACAGTCAACCTTTCCAGATACTTCTACAGAGTTAAAGACAAAAGTGAGCTTAAACTGACTGAGACTTCATGACGGCACTTTATGTGGAATAAGTTTGAATGAGATTTCCACATTAATTTAAAGCTGTATTTGTTTAAGAAGCTCAGTGACATGTATCCTCATTAGGCACACATTAGATTGAAATCTAATTATTTTTGAGGCTATTGGGGATATGTGACTATGAATTGACTCTTAGATGATACCGAGGAATATCTTAATTTTTTAAAGATGCGTCAGTGGCAATAGCGGTTACATTTTTCAAAAGTCATTTTTAGAGATGCACACTGAAGGATGTAGGAGTAAAATGACATGATATCTGGGATGTGCACTGAAATACTTTCGCAAGAAAAAAAAAGGATGAAGCAAATGTTGAAACTCAAGATAAATATTGAATGTGGGTAATATGGTGGTTCGTTACACTACCCTCTCAACTTCATAGTATCTTTGAATTTTTCATGTGTTTTACTGAAATGTCTTATTATAATAATTAGCCCATATTACAAATAAAGTGAAACCTTTATCTCTTTCACTTTGAGCTGGCCAAGAGCCCAACAAATCAAGAGCAGCTAAAAACTCCTCATAATTTTGGGCAGACATTAACCAAAGCGTGTGGCAATCTAGCACAGAGCAATGTTTTTTTCCTCACCTGAGCACCCCCTCACCTCAGGTGAGCACCCACATGGCCAGGTGACCAACTCAGTAGCCTTTGGGGAACAACTCATTCCTAATGAAGTCTTGGATTCCCCACCCAGGCCCGCCCACCTACATTGCCACCTAGAAACTTCTCACTTGACGTAGGCACCGCTGCGGCTGCGCAGCCGGTGTGCTGGTCTGCATGTGGTAGCAGCGAGGCTTACGGTCCCGGAAGGGAATACAGAAAAACCTCCCCCAAACCAAAGCCCATGTCACTGCTGATTGCGAGTTTGGTTTCCTGCATTCTTTCAGGAGAAAGGCACCAATAACTGGCCTGCTCCCTGGGTCGCCTCCCATAAAGCAAGCCAGTGCCCGGGTTCGGTGGAACACCTGCGCGCTCCAGCAAATCATTTGCCAGAAACCGACCCGCTCGGGTGCTCAGGTGAGGGGGTGCTCAGGTGAGGAAGTTTGAAATGAGTATGAGCTGATTCCTTTCTATTACTTCCATTCAAAATGAACAGCTCTGTGAAAATCTACCTCAACCTCCCCTTGCATGCACCGTCTTTGAGCTGTCTTCCACAGGGGTGTCTTCTATGTGGGTATCGAGGGTGTATCTATGCTGAAGTCTCCCAGCCGTCATCTTAGTTTCTTCGTGAGACAAAATAAAGTATCAAACAGCCAAAATCCAACAGGAGGAACTGAACATTGAAATAGGAGAAAGCAGGTCTTCAATAATAATTCCTATAGTGCTAGTGATGCCTAGCAATACTGGGCCAAATGTGGCGATTTGTGTAAACTGGCACATCCGACGTACCTTTTCAGAGCATCTGCTATTTCTCAGACAGACCAGGTTGCAAAGGAACATGATCTCACTTCAATGATGTGTTGCTACCACCAGAGCTCTCAGCACTGGGAGTGCAACTCAGGTGGGTTACCGTCATAATTTCTCCAAAATTAACAAAGAGAGATTGAATAGTTGTGCACTTTCAAAGTCCCTGAAGCATAATGACTCAGTGTTACAGCTAACTTTGATAATAGAAGTGACAGCTTTTAAACTTATCTCGAGATCGGGCCCCTTAACACACCGATGACTCAGTTTCCTCATTTGTCCAACAGCACTAAGCTGTCTGACGAAACAAAATGCCAGAAATATCTAAAATAAGTTTATTCTAGCAAAAACTGTAATGCTTCAAGTAGAAAGACAAGGGAAGCCTGGTTCTTAAGGAATCAGTGACAAAAAGTTAATCTCACATCTTATATTCATGCAACAGAATTATTAGCAAAAGCACAGGATGTATCATCCCCCAAACGGACCAAGGGAATTGGGGAGATCAGAAGAATTAAGTCAACATACATCCACAGTATGGTACTTTACACAGTAATAATGAAAGCCATTAAACCATCCAGCCACAATACATTTGATTCTGGTAACCGAAGGGGTTAACAAGAATGCTCTATATTTGCATAGCTATGTAGCATTTCCTAAATGCTTTCTCATTTATCCTAAACCACCTTTGTGAAGCAAATCAGGCAGGCCTTCTCTCCGACTGGCAAATGTTAATCAAAGGGCTCAAATTTCTGGTGTTAAATGGCTCATCAAAGATTACAAGCAAATAAAAGAACAAACCCCGGAACCCAGGTCCCTTGGCCAACAAGAGGAAGTCTTCCAACAACAATAAAAATGTTACTGGGGTCATCCTCAGTTTTGATAAGTCTTTCCGCATGGAAGTTCAGGCTCTGAGATCACAAAAGTCTCAATAAACAGGGAGTAGGCGAGTTCTCCCAGCCAAGAGGTTTCCCGAATTTCCAAATAAGACAAAGGATACAGAAGGATGTACAGACCGGCTCATTTGGTGGACTCCGAGGGCTGTCCGGAAAGTCTCCGCGGCCACGTAATACGAAAAGCAGAGGCGCATGTGGCTGGGTTTTCTTTTTTTCCGGACAGCCCTCGTGTATACACTGGAAAAAAAAAATGGCACCAAAAAAGTGAACATTTATTTTTTTAAAAGCCTCTTTTGAACAGCTGACACCTTCGAAATTCCTAGCCCACAGGGGAAGAATTCCCTGCTAATTATAACTTACTGAGTACTTAGTTATGCACCCGAGCACCGGCCTGCAAAGTTGTGGAGAACAGGCATGCAGCAGGACCGTGGCCCAGAAGCCCTTGCAAATCGCTGTGATGCAGTATCAGCATCGAACAGACTGAATAAGGAGCTCCATAAGGAAGACCCTTCGGTGTAAACATCAAACGCTTTTACGCTCCTCTGCTCCTCCTAACTGGTCTTCTGGCTCCCATCCCGATGCCCCCACCTCGCTCAATTTCTTCCTGAACCACAATTCTGATGGGGTCGGTCTCCAACTAAGACCTCTTAAATAGCTTACTACAGCTTTCAGAAAGAAGGTGACCCCCTAACACGGCCTCCAAACACTCACGATCTGGACTCCCTTTTCTAGTAGGTCCACCCTGAGTACCCTTTGTCTCAGCCCTTAACGTCTACCCACAGTCTCTTTATGGGGCCTGTTCCCCTTTCTCTCAACCTTTGCATATGCTGTTCTCTCCACCTAAAATGCCTTTCCCTTCCCTTCTCCCAATAATGGCTTATTCCTCAAGCCTTGGTACCAATGGCACGTGCTATATAAGGCTTTCCTGACCACACTCAAGCATCCAGTTAGATTTAGACACCTCTCCAAGATGTTTTTACACCCCCTCTTGTGCATATTCCAATCACTAACCCAGTTTTTTCCAATCTCCTTCGCTCTCTCTCCTTAGATCACCAACCCTCAGAATAATGCCTAGCACGTAGTAGGTGCTCAGTAAATGTTTGTTACATAAATGAAATCATACACCACAGACTTCAGCCACTGGAGCTGAAACATGATTTAGCCAATTAAAAACAGTAACCAAACACTCAGGAAGTTAAATAATAACCAGAAAATTAACTTTTTACTTCAAGTTACTAATTTGATTCCTCTAGCTAAAGAACCAAAGGCTTCAGGAATTACACAGAAACACAAAGTGAAAACAGAAAAGCACCAAAGAAAGTTATGCCACTGTACACCACTGTGTGTGTGTGTGTGGTTAGTTCTACCTTAATACTAGCCTCTTTAAAGGAATGATTCAGTCATCTGCCTTAAACACGTGGGATTCAATCATAAAGCTTCTACAGCTCTACTACTGCAACAAAATACATTCCATGCTTGACATCAAATTACTAATTAATCTAAAATCCATGCTGTTTGATGAGATGCTACCATCTGGGCCTACCCACAGAGTTAGATGAAATACAAAGCTCTACCACTAATGCATTATTCAAAATGATGTGAGTCCAAACCAAGGTTGCCTTCATTAAAAAGAATCAAAATACGTTAAAGGGTCTTTATGAGCATGCCCAGATGAGCAAGAGTGAAGCAAATTAACTTCTGATTTAATTGATCTTAAGCAGAAGTCACTGAAGTCCTGACACATATCTCTGAAAAAGATTTCACTGATACCCAGCAAAAGCTAAGGCTACAAATGAAAGTATAGTTCCTCTCCCCAAAGAGCATGCTTTCCTTCTCCAGTTTTCCAGAACAATGAGGAACTAAAGGAAAACAACCGAATTACAGGCCTTATACTTTATGAACCTGGTACCACAGCCACTGAGTTCATTTTGCCATGTAATGGAGTGACCCAGGGCTCACGCCATGTCATTAACTTCTTTTTCGGCCCTGGTAGATTACGTTCAGTATCATATCTGTCCCTCTCCTCTCTCTCCTCTCTCTCCCTCTCTCTCTCTGGTAACCACATAGTTCTTATTCTTCCACAGGTGACAGATGCTTCTGGAATATTGATGAAAGCTCTGGGGCCCAGGAAAACGCACATACCTACGAACATTCAAATGTTTTTCATACAACTTCAGGAGTGTAAGAACCGCTATCTCCCACAGTCGCCTACAGAAATCATTTCTATCACCACACGGCTCTGGTTTGCGGGCCCACGCACGCGCACACAATTAACCGCTATTACACTGATTACTAACATAACTAGCAAAATAATAAAATTAAGTCTAGGTCAAGCTTTGTTTTACCAGCAATATTTTAAGTTAAGAATCCTAGAACTCTCCTCAAAAAGGCCTTGGAAGAAAATGCGAAGCATTTCTCTAAGACCACTCAAAGTAAAGAGTAAGGTGTTTATATAAAAAAGAAAGTTTTACTAAGTCTTGTTCTTTGGTCAACTTGCTCACCTTAAAAAGTGCTGAAATGTCTTCCCTAAATCCGTTCTTATTAACTGTGGCTTGTAAAGTCATGTCAGGCTCCAAAGTTATACTTGGAGCCGAGAAGAATTTCCCCACTGATACTCACTATATCTAGCTCTTTTAACACCGAATGCTGTCAAGCTAGGAACTGAAAGTGATACCACCTGATAGCTATCTATTACCTTGTCTGGGCCAAGTAAAACATAAAAGATGAAACAAGACAAATGACCAAAGGAAAGGGAAGAATATAATCAAGGCCTTATTTACTAATAGAGATAAGGGCTTCCTTTCGAGAACACATTTCCTAAAAGTGAAAGTTTCTTGCTCGACGTACCAAACTATTTGTGGAAACTATCAGTTCACTTTTATTTTTGCTTGGACTTTTAATCACTGTTTAAACCACAGTTTTGTGCTAGGTCAAAAAAAAAAAAAAAAGCGGGGGGAAAGGAAACGAATCACTCTTTTGCCGCAACTGATAAATTTCAAAATCACCACCTCAGAATTTTTAAATCTATTAAACTTTGCTGATACACTCAGGGCACTTTTGTAAGGTTCATGATGGTGGAGACACCCATTAAACCCAGCACTCGGGGAGTTCCCTGATGGTGTAGTGGCTTAAGGCTTCAGCACTGGCGCTGTCAGCGCTGTGGCCAGGGTTCGGCCAGGGTTCGATTCCCAGCCAGGGAGCTACCCACATACCAAAAAGCAAAAATAAAAAAATAAAAAAATAAACCCAGCAGTAACCTATCAAGTAAGTGAAGTCTTAGTTTGCCTCAAGTGTGGGTGGAATTTATACGGCTGTACACTTGTCATTTTATTCTACCCAAACAGGTCCTGTCCCACGACTGGAAGGCTGCACAGTTCCTGAAACTAGACTGCTGTGACCACTGTTCTCCAATAGGGACAGTCCGTAATTAAAAGCAAACAGGACCCAAGAGAGGCAAGTGTCACAGGTCCATACTCCACGGCCAGAGCCCTAAGGCACCACCGTCTCCTTCCTAACGATCCGTCAAGTTGCAGGTTCAAACTGCCAACTCAACCAGCAACCTGTGGCTTGTACCTCGGAGCTGCCCCCCGAGAACGTTCACACAGGAGCATCTGCTGAACCGGAGCAGCAGAACCGTTCCCCCTGCTGCCACCAAAATGAGAAAGTTAACAGAAAAAGAGGAACCCTCCGAAGCGAGACGTTTAGGAAACTCCAGTATTTCCCAATCTGACAGCGGGGCCCATAGATTTCGTTGCTCTGCACATGAAGTCAGTGGCAGGAAATAGACGGCTAGCCCTGGGTCACTCTCTCTTTCCTCTCTTCTCTCTCTCGGGACATTGACACTTGGTGCAGTCAGCCCACTGCTTCTGAGCGTTCTCAGCGAAGTGAGGTGCTGTACGCCTCTGCGCGTCCGCGCGCACGACAGTTGGTGGTACTCCCCAGCCCCCGACTCGCACGCTCCCCCCAACTCTTGCAAAGAAAGAGCACATGGAGACGGGGAGGGGGGCGCACGTAGGCGCTCTTGCTTAGATTTCTGGTCAAGCAGAAACACGGGGGGGGGGGGCCTACATGGTGTACTTTGGGTTTCACGGGATTTTTTTTTTTTTTTTTGCTAAGTCTGGGGGGTAGACTTCCAAGTATGTGCATTGCCCAGCGGAGAGGATCCCCGGCCCGGACCCCACGCGTCAGAGGCAGAACCCAACAAGTGACACGAGGCTGGGAAGGGGGTGGCATCGCGCACAGACGGCTGGCACCCACGAGTTAAGACCCACAACGGCCTGTCGCCCGGACTCTGGGTCCCCCCAAGTCGGGGTGGGGCCTTCCTGCTCCCCGGACTGCCTCCCGGGCGGACGGGAGGGAGAAGGGGTGAGCGGGAAGGGGGTGCCCTTCCGCCCCCGACGCGTGGCCGCTCCCCCAGCGGCTCCCGGAGTTGCCCGGCGAGGTCGCCGTCCGCCTTGGGAGGAGGCCCCCCGGCCCCGCGTGGACGGCGGGGCGATCCCGGGAGCACTCACCAGTTTGGGTTTGTTTTTCGTTTCCTCCTCGTTGGCGGCCCGGTTGCCCGCGCTGCGCTTGGTGCTCCGGCCCCCGCCGGGCTCCTCGCCGCCGCCTCCCGCCGCCGCCGCCGCCGCCCCGGGCTGCTCCATCTCCCTCCGCTCCTGTCACCTGTGCCCTGTCACCCCCACCGCCCTCGGGGCGGTCCCGCTGCCCCGCGCCGACCTCTTCCGGAGGGGGAGTGGGGTCTGCCTGGGGAGCGGCCGCTTTCGGGCCCCCGGCACCCCCGGCTCCGCTCCGAGCCTGGCCCCCGAGAGCAGCCTCAGTGACCGCCGGCGTCCTCCAGGCGGTGTTGAGGGTGGAGAAAGTTGGTGCCTGTCTCTTTAAGAGGGCCCTCGACACACGTGACGCCTCCCGGTGCCCGCAGGCAGCCCCGCCGCCGGGGCGCGGAGCCGCTTCCGACTCCCCGTGCCAGGGCGGCCCCAGCTACTGAGCATGCCCGGCGCACGACCCGGAGCCCGGCGCGCGGACTCCCAGCTGCGCCTCGGCACTGATTTCACTTCCTGGGGGCCTGGTGGGAAAGGGGAGGGGACGAGGCCGGGACGGGCGGGGCGAGCCCATTTCCGAGGTGGGGAAGGCGAGGCCCGGGAGGCTCCCCGGGTGGCACCGGCGGCCGCCCCGAGGCTCAGCCCCGGCTCGTGTGGGCCCCGGCACTTGGCCCCGCCGAGGCCGCGCCGGAGGGGTGGCCCTGCTCCGCTCTGCGGGACAGGAAAACCCCGACTGGAGTGCCTAGACAGAGGGTACGGGTCCAAGTGGGAAGGGGGGTGCGCTTCCCGTGGCCGCGACTGCGCTGCAGCCAGGGAGCCCACGCTGCCGGGTCTCACAGTTGGATGGAGGGCTGTTTTCAGTTGCCGGAACTACTGGAGTGCTGTGGGGAGGGAACGAGGTCACGTGGGTCAAAACTCGGTTTAAAATGTAACGCTCCCAGTGCAAGGTGTTTCTGTGCAGCAGGTACGGTTAGTCTTCAGTCCTGGACGTGTCAGGGAGAGGCCCGCCCAGTATTCCTCCCACCCTGGTTAAACAGGGCCCTTGAACCCTGTGTGCACACGGAGAACGTTAGAGGGGCGGGGCAGGATTTGAAGGTGCCAGGGTCATAGAACAAGAGTGCAGGTGCCAGGGACGCTACCTGAGATGTGAGTGCAGATGCCAAGTCTCTAACGTGTCCATGAGCCTGTATACTCAGACAGCTTCAGGCTCTGACACCTTGTGCCCTTCTCCCCTTAAACCTAAATTCAGCACTGCTGAATCTGTCGTATTTTGCCTTGTATAATGCGCACCTTTTGGGCCCAAATCTGAGAGGGGGGAAATAAGGGTGCGCATTATACGGGGGTAATACTGTTTCTGTCTCTATGTAAATGAGGCACGTCCAGCCTGGGGCCCAGGACGGCTTTGAATGCAGCCCAACACAAATTCTTAAAACATGATGCGACTTTATTTTTTAGCTCATCAGCTATCGTTAGTGTGAGTGTATTATTTCATATGTGACCCAAAACAATCCTTCCTCTGTGGCCCAGGGAAGACAAAAGGGCGGACACTGCTGACATATGTGTTAGGGCCAAAAACGTGAGTGCCCATTATACACAGCAAAATATGGTAACTTGTTCGCGAACATATTTATTGAGTGCATTTGGATAAATTTGACCATGCAATAAGTGTGATGAGGCAATTCACTGGGACAGGACAGTGAAGGGAACAGTAGATAGCAACACGGTTTAAGTCCCAGCTTTGTCAGTAACTGTCTTTTAATCATGCAGGTGGTAAACTACCCAGGGCCAGTAGGCAAGAGGGAATACGTGCTCCCAGACAGGGTGGCCACGGGGATCGCGGGTAAATGTGCTTGGTCGAAGTACCTCTTCAACGTAAAATGTGATGTATGTTTTGAATTCGGTTCACGATACACGCATGTGCATGCACACACATGCTTTAAGTGACTTAAATGGCTCCGCTCCTGAGAAGTTGCATAGAAATGTGCTGTGGAGAGGCATGATGTGCTCATCCAATGCGTTCTGGTCATTCCTGTTGGAGGGACGCGGGTGTAAGCCATCAGTGAGGCTTCTCCGAGCTCAAATATTGCTCGAATAAGGCTGTCACGTGACGCCTTACTGAGTTGTCTGTACAGCGCTGCCAACGAAAGCGCGCGGTGGCAAGTTCGTGAACTTCATTGTCCGATATTGCGTACGAAGACACCTCTGATGGCCATTCCGGAAAGGGAGTTCCCGAACGGCTCTGAAGGGTGACGAGGCACTGGCGTTGCTGCACAGCTTCCCAGGGGGAGGACTTCGAAGGTGACCGTGGTGATACTCAGCCGTGAGGGATGCAGCACTTTTTCTAGGACGAGTTCGCAAACTAAATTGTCTAACTTCATACTTTGCTCTTATGGAACTTTCTATCTATTGGAAAGGACATTAAGCAAAAATGTAAAAAATAAATTAAAAAATTAAAAAAATAAATGTATTAAGTAATTAATTACAAGGCAAAGAAGGAGACTGAAGAAACGCAAACGAACTAGCGACAGCATGGGCAGAGACCCTGTGGGTAAGAAAGCGGAGTGAGGGCCAGGCACTGCTGTTGGCAAGAGAAGAACCAGAACAGATCAGCAGTTTCTAGATCGTAAAGGTCCCTTCTTGTGGGTCTCATCGGTGCAGCTTTAAAAGGGGGAAAGACGTTGAAACACAAACACTTCCATTTGGAGTGTGTTAGACTCAAAAATGGATTGTCACTCTTTTGAACGTAAGGGTGGGTCTCACCATTCTCAGACCAGGGGTTGTCCTTGTAAAAGATGCATAATCTTTACTGCAAAAGGTGAAAACATCTGTTGTCTCTGTGCGGGTTACATTTGACTTGATTGTGGTCATCATGGCCCCATCTCGATATTAAAGGATATATGGGTTAGAAAAATATGACCAGTAACTGCTTTCAGGGTCATGGAAAACTCTATGAATTAAAGGTTGCCTAACAATAAACAAGAATTTATTAAGCACGTACGATATGGCCAATACACAACGAGATGTCCTGCAGATATTTATTAAAAAGTACCACACATTCCGTTATACTGTCACATATGTCCGCCTGTCTCTCGTTCTGCAACATTACACACGGAAAATAACAGGACTTGTGGGGGAACTATGGTTAGGGAAAATCCCTTAAATCCAACACAACTTTGTCATCAGAGCAGCAATGAAAACAAGAACCGTCCTCATAGAAACACTCACAGGATTGAATGTCCACTGACTTTGGTACCCAGAGTCACAGTCGTCAGTGCTTCGTAGTCCTGACGTTTCTTCTTTCCTTACAAGGGTCCTCACAGGCATTGACTTTTAGTAGATGTCATTTTCATCCAAATTAGCAATCTAACTAGGCAGAGCCAACTTTTTGCAAATACCTGGTGAAAGGCCTTCAACAGCTCCATTATAAATCCTCACAGTTTCACCAGTAGTTTAATCTTTTAGAAAAATGTCAAGTTTTCACACTCCCGGGGCAAAGCCTTTACGCAGAGGTCTTGTTTTTCTTCAAGTCTTCAGATATCGCTAAGACTTCTTGATTGTGAGAAAGCATGCTCCTGATCGCTTCCAGCCTTAAAATGCTAAGGAAACTCCTACATGAACCAGCCGGATTTCCACCTATTTTGCCATCGCTCTTCAATTTGCCAATCACTAATGTGGTCCGTGAACACTTGGAATGGGACAGACCACGAAATAAGAAATGTCTGCCATCAATAGGTATGAAATCTTGTCAGGAAAACAAGTAAGAAGGCAGAGGTAGGGGGACGGGAAGTAAAAATGAGCTGCCTAACTCAGGCACTGACTCTGAATTCGAAATAATATGGTCAAGGGGTGAGATTAGTCAGGCCTAGAAAAAGTGACGTTTTCAAGGAGAAGAAGGTAGGACTTGAGCGGCCACGCTGTGAAGCAGAAGCCAGACTTGAATAGGCAGGAAGTAAGGGAAAGACCACGTGTGGAATGGCCTGGAAACAATCCGTTGAGGGGGCCTGTGGGGCTTGACTAGAATGCTGAGAACGTAGGTGTTGAATAATAGTAGGAAGCGTGGTTGTCCCCGGAGCGCTTTCCCACTCTGGAAACAGATGTGAATGTGAGCCGGAGCAGTGACTGATAAGGATCTTCTGCAGCAATCAACGTGACACCGAGACACCCAGTCACTTCCACCCGTCTGCGAGATCAGTCAGAAGCCGTGGGCGCAATGGATGCTGAGCCGCCCAGCTACTGAAATCCTCAGGCGCTCCCTCAGTGAGAGCGGGCCTGGCCCCGGAGGAGGAAAAGCGGACCACGAAAGGCTGAACAGTAATGCCAGGGCACCAAGCCGCTAAGACAGCGTCTCAAAAATCAGTCCAACGGGCAGCTGCCAAGTACACATCTGAACTGCCAAAGAATGTTACAGAAACACGTAGAGGGGGGTGACCAGGCAAGTTGGCGAGGGAGAACTGGGCCTGTAAGTAGAAGCAGGGTCCCAAAAGGTAGAAATGAGAGGGCAGGGCATCTGAGGGAGGGGTAAGCATGTTAATGATGACAGAGGAAGAGGGAGCGGGGAGAGAGACTAACCCCATTTATTTTGGTTAGTCAGTGGTGGATTGCATTGCATTTTCTAAATCCTTCCTCTCTGTTACCGCTAGAACGCCCAAGTAGCTTCATCTGGACAATGAACTACACTGTGGAAAGATGTTTCGAGAGCTTGGGACGTAAATCCTACATCCTGATTTTGTGTGCTTATCCCTAGAGAGCACCCGAGTTCCTGCTTTAAGTTAGGCCCAGAATCGTCGGGTCTAAGGTAAAGACCTGCGTCTGGCCTTACCCACCTGGGCCGCACAGGTCTGAGTCACGCGGGCCAGCTTTGCACACCCAGGCAATTTACAGGAAGGGCCTAGAGGACAAGCCAGAGGCAGACAGACAGACAGACAGACAGACAGGTGGTCGGTCTGAACAGTGTCGAGCTAGGGCAGGGCTTCCCAGACCGACAGCGTCGGCATCGCCTGGAAACCTGTCAAAACAGAAAACTCTCTGCCACCCACCCAGGCCCGCTGGGTCCGGAAACTCCGGTCCGACCCAGCAGTGGGTTTCAGCACGCCGGCCACGGAATGCCGCTAAAGGCCAAACGAGTCACCAGCAGGAGGTTACGGGACGGAGTGAGAGAAACCGGGTCCCAGGGAGTAACGGCGGGGGGCCCCGAAGGCGCACGACGGTGCGTGGTGTCCCTCCGCCGGCTGCCCCGGGCCCCGCGCTGCTCCTCCAGGGCCGCCCGTGAGCAAGGGATGGCAGGGGGCGACCGACGCCGAGTGGGAGCCGCGCAGACTCGCTGCTGCAGGGGGCCGGTCCCTGGCTTCCCGCGGTTTGGGGGAAGCTGACGCCCCTGAGACTCGAGTGCCTGCGATCAGAGAACACGCAGCGACAAGGCTGGGAGCGGGACGCGGAGGGTGCGGGTTCCTGTCGCAGCCTTATCTGAGTGCTGCAGGGGCATCCCGTGACCTTCCCAGTGACCGAGGCCCGGACCTTTCCGCAGGGAGTCCGGCCTGCGAAACTGCCTCATGCCGCCTCCAGAGCCCTGAGCTGTGCGTGGGACTCGTGACACCCGTGTCCCTCAGCGGACCGATAAGAAAGCAGATACATTTGGACTTGAGCAGGCAGGTCTGTGAACGAGCCTTTGTCATACTTTGGATACACTTCCCAGGACGCTCTGGGGTCATCAGTCCCACCAAGTCTCTGAGGGGAGGAAACGAACTAGGGCTGATGGGAGAGACCCAAGGATGGAAGGTCAAGGGCGTGGAGGAACAGGTCAGCGGCGCAGGGTAGCGTGGGGGGCGGAGAAGGCAAGAAGGTGGTCAGACAGGGGAGAGGCTTAGCGGGCCGGGCTCGTGCACACCCATCCGAGATGCCCACAGGGCGTCGCGCCGGGCCCCACGTGTCCCCGGAGCCATCCCCCACCTCCTGTGTAGTGTTTTCCGCCGGGACTCACCTGAGGCCTGAGGGCCTGCTGACCTGTCTGCTCCTCCTGCGACCCTGACGAGCCCTGCGCCTGCGGACACGCGATGCGGCTCGGCCCGGCCCCTCGCCTGGAAAACCCCCGGGGCTGCCTGGTGCCGAGGACGATGGACCGAGGGGGCGCATGTCACAGGAGGCAGTGGCCTCGGCCTCACAGGGCATCGCATGCATTTCAGCCCTCCTTGGGACAGGAAGCAGGCCTCTGGTTTACTCCACCTCGGACGAGACTTTGTGACCTGCGCCGGGTCGCTTCACTTGCTTGCCTCATACATGAAATGGGGTGAAGAACAATACCGCCCTCAGAGGGTGCGTTGGGAGAGAGATGAACCCCTTTGCTGCGATGCACGGGTGCATCCAAATGAATGTTTCCATTCGCTGCCCGCATTGTTCCATTTACCTCCACCCCCCGCCGAGCCCCAAAAAGCAGATGTACAGCTTTCTACATTTTTGTGTTTTGCAAGAATGAGTAACAGTAGGAAATTTTATACTTTAATGTAATCATTTATTTTAATACAATGCGCCACCTTAACTGTAGTTACTGAAAAATACAAATACTGTCATCATTGTGAAATTATTATTCACTGTGAAACTGTTTCAAGGACTTTTTTCAATTTGCAAGATTTTTTATATGTTTTCCTGTGACTTGCACTATCAACACCAAAGATGTTTTGTATGCCATATCGTGTAACATTTTATAATACATTTTTTTATGTCACCAGTGCCATTCGATTCTAATTTATTTATATTGAAATCTAATTGATGCCATGTAGTATGTTTTGAGTTTTTTTTGCTAAAGTTCAATATAATGGTAAAGATACTACCATTTAATAAAAATTGAAAATAAAAATAATGTCATGTGATTACAAAGCAGCTCAAAATATTATTATTAAATGCAGAAAATAGTCAAACTGTCAACTTTTTATTTTTTGTGGCTTTTTGACACATTTGGAAAAACTTTAAGCCAATTAACGCACTGAAAGTGTTAATTAATGCATGTAGAATGCTTACTACAGTGTCTGACACATAGTAAATGCCCAGTAAATGTTACCTACAATTATTATTCCTCAAGATATGTGTAATTCCCTACACTCTTTATTGAGTTAAATTGACAAACAATAAACTGCACATATTAAAGTGTACAGTTTCAGCAAATTGTTCGCGTGGTGCTTTTTGTTTTATATCACACATATGAGTGAAGTCATATGGTTCTTGTCTTTTACTGTGGCATTTCACTGAGCATACTAATCTCAAGATCCATGCAAGTTGTCACAAATGGCAGTATTTCATCCTTTCTTATGGCTGAGTAATATTCCATTGTGTATATGTACCACGGCTTCTTTATCCAGTCCTATCTGTCGCAGGGCACTTTGGTTGTTTCCATGTTTTGGCCACTGTGCACAGCACTGCGATGAACATTGGGGGACATAAGTCTTTGTGGACAAAGGTTTTCAAGTTTTTTGGGTAGATGCCCAGAAGGGGGATTGCTGGGTCATGTGGTAGCTGTACCCTTAATGTTTTGAGGAACCTCCATACTGTTTTTATATTGGCTGTACCAATGTACACTCCCACCAGCTATGTATGAGGGTCCGTTTGTCCCCACAGCCTCTCCAGCAGTCTGGTTGATAATAACCTTACTGACAGGTACAAAATTTCCAATATACAGGATGAGTCGGTTGTAGAGAGGGGCCGTACAGCATGGTGCCTGCAGATAATAATGAATTGTACACTTAAAAATCTGGTAAGGGGATGGAGCCCATGTTAAGGGTTCTTACTGCAATAAAGTAATATTTTAAAAAGACATATGTATATAACCTCAATCAAGGAAACAAACATAGGGGTTCCCTGGTGGTGCAGTGGCTAAGGCTTCGGTGCTGTCATCGCTGCGGGTTCGACTCCCAGCCAGGGAGGTACCAAAAACAAACAAACATGTCCATCAGCCCCCCATAAGTTTCTTCCTGCCCCAGCTTTGTCCCCAAGCCAACACTGATCCACCTTCTGTCACTGTACGTTTGTTTCCATTTCATACAGTTTTATATAAACGGGATCAGATAGTATATATTCTTTTTTCCTCTGGCTTATTTTACTCAACATATTTCTTTTGAGATTTATCTATGCTGTTGCATTTTTGCTGCTAAGTAGTATTCCACTGTATGGATACACCACAGTTTGTGTACCTAAGTGGAGCTCTTTGTGTATACACAGTAGGCTGACCAGACGTCCCATTTGAAACGGGACAGAAAACAACGGTCCTGTTCTGCTTCAGATGGTACCTCTGGTCAGCCTCCTGACCCCTTGGATTTAGCCCAGTGAGACCAGGCTGACCGTGCGTACCCTCTGAAACGGGACAGGACCATTGTTTTCTGTCCCATTTAAATGGCGCGTCTGGTCAGCCCAATGCACACGTCTTCGTTCTTTTGAGAGAATACCCACGAGTCCAATTGGCTGGGTCACATGGGAGGTGTGTATTTAACGTAAGAAACTGCCGAAATTATGGCGCGTCCATGCAACAGAAGCACCCAGCAACAA
The DNA here is from genome assembly GCA_004026885.1 of Lyroderma lyra. NCBI lineage: Eukaryota > Metazoa > Chordata > Mammalia > Chiroptera > Megadermatidae > Lyroderma > Lyroderma lyra. The sequence continues at coordinate 9,711 of PVJL010005233.1, read as the reverse complement.
GAGGTGAAACAACTCATGTGCAGGAAACACACCTGAGTCTCCAAACACTTATAGTGAGGACGCCTGACAGAAAATCGTACATACCGTGGGGTTCCATTTTCACAATATTCTTGGGAATGCAAAATAATCGACAACAACAGAAGAGAGTTACTGATTGCCTGGGCATAAGGGGAGGGGAACTCTAGGAGGAGGGGGGCGGAATCAGGAAGGGACTGAGGAATCCCCTGAGGCTGACGTGCCTGCCTATTATCTTGATTGTGTGGATTGTTTCACGACTATCTGAATGTGTCATAGGCATCAACTTGTACTTTTAGATGGATACAATTTCTTTTATGTCAATGTTACCTCGATAGAGCTGTTAAAACTATGTCATGAATAAAAATATTTTGTAGATATAAAGAAAACAAAACTGCCCAAGTGTTTTCCAAACTAGTTGCATCATATGACACTCCCAGCAGCAGTGTTTAAGAGCTGCAGTTGCTCTACATCTTTGCCAATACTTGCTAAGGAAATCCTGTTTCAGTCTTAGCCATTCTCATACATGTGTGTTGGTAGCACATGGTTTTAATTTGTACTTCCCTAATGACTGATGCTTTTGAGCTGCTTTTCCATGTCTATTTCCTATCTAAATATCTTGGTGAAGCGTCTGTTCAAATATGTGTTGTTGATTGGGCTGATGGTTTTCTCATGATTGAGGTTTGAGATTCTTCTCATATTCTAAATACAAGGCCTTTATCAGATACCTGCTTTGCAAATGTTTTCTTCCAGTCTGTGACGTGTTTTCGTATCTTTTGAAAAGCAGAGGTTTTTAGTTTTGATGGAGTCCAATTTACTGATTTTTATTTTATGGACTCTACTCTGGGTATGATATCTAGGAAATCTTTGTCTCACTTAACTTCCCCAAATTTTTCTCCTATGTCCTCTTCTAGAAGTTGTATAGTTTTAGGTTTTCCATTTAGGTCTATATTCTCCTTTGAGTTAAAGGTTGTAACATGTATATGGACATATATTTGTTCTACTACCATTTACAGAAAAAACTATCCTCTCTCTACCTTGTACAACACTTTTTTCCATGTCACACCCTTGTAAAAGATCAGTTGCCCATGTATGTTTGGGTTTGTTTCTGGACAGTTTATGTTCTATTCCATTGATCTAGTTGTCTCTCTTAGGTCATCGGCACCACATTGTTTTGATTACTATAGTTCTGTAATAAGTTTCGAAATTAGACAATGTTAACCCTCTTACTTTGCCATTCTCTTTCAAAGTTCTTTGCATTTTTATATGAATTTTAGAACCAACTTGTAAATTTCCTTTTAAAAAATCCTTCTGGTCATTGTAGAAATGCATTGATTTTGCAGATCAATTTGGAAAAAATGGGCATCCTTACAAAATGTAGTCTTTCCATACATAAAAAAGGTGTATCTATTCATTTATTTATGTATTTTCTAGCTCGTTTCAGTAATGTTTTTTCTTTGCACTTTAAAGGTTTCACTTCTTTTGTTAGATAAATTCCTAAATATTTCATAGTTTTGGGGGGCTTTTTTTCTTTTTATTGTTAGGCTTATTGGGTGACATTGGTTAGTAAAAACGACATAGGTCCCAGGTGTACAATTGTACGATACATCATCTATGTGTTGTGTTATGTGTTCATCACTCAGAGTCAGTTTTCTTTCCATCACCATATATTTGACTCCCCCTCCCTCCTTTCCCACCCCCAATATTTCATAGTTTTTGAAACTATTGTAAATGGTATTTTTTTAAAAATTAGTTTCCTATAATTTATTGCTACTTTACAGAACTACAATTGATTTTATGTTGCGCTTATATCTTTGAACTTTACTACATTCACTTAGGAGTTCTGGTGACTTTTTTGTAGATTCTATTGGTTTTTGCACAAAACCATGTCTTCTGCAAATAAAGACAGTTTTACCTAATCCTTTACAATCTGGATGTATTTCACTTCTCTTTAGGGCTGGATAGCCCAAGCTAGAACCACAAGTAATAATGTTGAATAAAAGTGGCTAGAGAGTATTGTATTTTGTCAACTTCCTGAATTCAAAGTTTAGTAGAAAGCTAGAGTAATCAAGATGGTGTGGTACTCTCCTAAAAATAAACCAGAAAGAAACTAATCATTTATGGTCAATTGGTTTTGGACCAGGGACATGTTCGATGGGAAAAATATCTTCAACAAGTGGTACTGACTCAACTGGGAATGCACATGGAAAAGAATGAAGTTGGATTCCTGCCTCACATCAGATAGAAAAGTGAACTCAAAATGGATCCAACACTGAAATGGAAAAATTAAATCTGTAAAACTCTTACGAGAAAACAGAGCTGTAAATACTTTTGACATTGGTTTCTTATAACTAACACCAAACAGCTGAAAAAAGGAGAAAAGACAAATTGAACTTCATTAAAATTAAACACGTTGTGCTCCACAGGAAACCATCAAAAAAGTAAAAAGATAACCCACAGAAAATATTCGCAAATCATTTTTTCTGGTAAGGGTCTAGTACCTACAATATATCAAGAACTCTTGCAACTCAACAGTAAAAAAAGACAACAATTCAGTGTTTAAAAGGCCCAAGGGTTTGAATAAATATTTCTCAAAAGAAGATGTGAAAATGGTCAATAAGCACATGAAAAGATGCTCAGTATCAGTAGCCATCAGGGAAATGCAAATCAAAACCACAATGAGATACCACGTCACACCCACTATCATGGCTGTAAACCTGAGAAGACAGGAAATCATGGTGTTGGCCAGGATGTGGAGAGATCGAAACTCTCACGCAGAACTAATGGGAATGTACAATGGCTCAACTGCTTTGCAAAACATTTTGGCGGTTTTTCAGAAAGTTACATGGAGAGCTGCCATATGACTCAGCAATTTCCCTCTTAATTCTGTCCCCAAGAGAAGAGAGCATGTGTCCTCACCAAAGCTTGCACATTAATACTCTGGCTACCATTATTCATAACAGTCAAAAGATTAAAACAACCCCGATGTCCATCGGCTTATGTATGGAAAAGCCAGACGTGTTATGCCCATACAACGAATATTATGTTGCTATAAGACATGAAGAGCTCACTCATGTTACAACGTGGATGAGCCTGGAAACAATGATGCTGAATGAAAGGAGCCTGTCACGGGGAGGTCACGTATCATAATTCCATTTACATGAAATGTCCAGACGACACAAATCCACAGAGACAAAAGTAGATGACTGCTTCACAGGGATTTGGAGGGAAGGAGAAGGGGGAATGCTAATGGGTGTGAGGGTTATTTTTCAGATGATGGAAAATGTTCTGGAATGATAGCGTGGTGATGGTTGCTCAACTTTATGAATATATTTATAACCACTGAACTGTATACTTTAAAAGGGTTATGATAAGTGAATTATATCTCAATTTAAAAAAAGAAAAGACTTTTCGTATAGTGAAGAGTCACGGAAAACAGAGATCGTTTCCCTCCAGAGATAACTACCTATTATAAATGGTAAATTCAGGATTCCTCTTATCATGTACCCCACTGTATGGGCAGGTATCTTCTAGCCCTCTTTTGCATTGCCCTGCGAGAGCTGGGGCTCAGAGAACTAGTACAAATGCTGATACTGTAGCACCTGCTGTTGGTGGTATTGTATTAAGAAACTGTGCTTTATCTCTGATCCTGAGTCTGTGTCTTCTGTCAGCGTCTATGAAACTGGCTGACTCACCTGTTAACTTGTACATAGGGTAAAATCTCAGACGATTGACAAGGACCACACCATACCATTAATTTAGTTCAACTTTCTCATTTTACATGTTTCAAAGCTAAATCACATAGCTACGTATTTTATTTCAAGAAAGCTAAAGAAGAAAAAAAGCACTAAGAAGAAAAAATCAATTTCTTTATGGAATGGGTTCATCAACCCTTGACAACTTTGTCCTGAAGTCATTGTCGTGCCGTATATCTTTTTATTTGTTAAACTCCTATCAGAGTACCAGTTTAAATACACAACTCCAAAAAGAATTCTCTGACTTTTTCTTAGCAGCATTTGATAACCTAAAACCTTCTTTTTTCACTCCTAATAGCATCTTTGAAGGACTAAAGAGAAAAGTGATCTATAGTGAAGATTCAATGGTGTGTGTAGAGATTTGTGATCAGTTGTCCTTGGGCATCAGGAAACTGGCGGTATTATGAAAAAGAATTTAGAATGTGCTGAATGCTTCTCAAAGTGCATCAAAACTTCAGGATAACTTTTATTTTATTTGTTTTTAGGATCACTTTCATAAGATAGCTATCTGCTGAGTGATGCAGTGCTTGATAATAAGTTGGATTATACACTACTTTGGTACCCTGGTTCTTAGTATCTTTAGGGATATTCTAGTTCTTGCCAAACAATATATGCTTAGTTTGAGTTTTTGAAGTGTCCTTGCATTTCAAAGTTCTTAAGTATAGCCTTGTGTTCACTGATGGCTTATCTTACAGTATCCTATTGAGACTGATTTTTAATTTGTATAATACACTCTGTAAGGTCATGACCATCGTACTATGAGAAAAAAATTAACATATTTCTGCTGAATGTTTTCCTACAAATATGAGCAGCATTTTATAACACTTTTGATTTACATGAAATGGGTTTTAAGACTTTAGGCAAAAAACTAAATAGATGAATAAATTAAGTCTTAAAAATAATTAGCTCTAATACTTTACACAGAATTATTAATTAGGGAATATTCTAGGGCTTAATGTATTCCTTTATCTTGGTTGGGTCACCATGGGTCTAGCTAAATTTGCTCCTTTCACATTTCGTTTCCTCTGTAATAATGTTTAGCGCATTCTATATTCCATTATATTAATACTTGCTTGTTTATGCTGTTTCCCCTACTCCAGACTACCTACTCCTCAAGGATAAGAAAGGGGTCTCCTTTGTCTTTCCAGCTCTAATACCTATACCACAAATGCATGTCAATTCCCCAGACAGATCAGGCCTTTAGAAAGGTAACTCACAGTCAACTCAATTTTGTCAAAATACCAATTTTTCAATTTAGAGCAGATGATATATGTTTCTAGGGACCTTTCTTTGCATTAATGTATGTGGAAAATCTGAAATGACAACTGTTATGTGCTGAATTGTATCCTCGCACAATTTGTGTGTTGAAGTCTTAAACCCCAGTATCTTAGGATAGGACTATTTGAAGACAGGGTCTGTTCAAGAGGTAATTAAGTGAAAATGAGGTCCTTAGGGGAGGCCCTAATCCAATGACTCCTGCTCCTATAAATAGAACTTAGGACAGAGACACACAGGGGGAAGACTGCCCTCCAATACCCAGAAGGCAGACCTGAGAAGAAGCCAATCCTGCTGCTGCTTGGATCTCAGAAGTCTGCCCTCCAAAACTGTGACAAAACATGTCTATCTAAGCCACCTAGTCTGTGGTACTTTGTTCGGGCAGCCTCAGCAACTAATGTAATAGCTAACAAACTAATACAGTAACTAAAACATTGTTTTGTGAAGTACAGAATTGGAAAAAGAAAAAGAAATATCATGGTCCTATGGGAATATTTGTGTACTCTCCATTGGAGCTGGTCCTCCTCCATGGAGACCCTCACTTTATAGTGACCCAGCTTCTCTTTCCTTTCTCTAGTCTTTTTTGACACAGATTTGCACGCACACTGACCATTCCTTATACTCCGGCACTCTTCTGTCTAGGTTTATAGTTCTTTTTTTATACAACACACTCCCTCAGTTCGTGAGTGGAATCACAATTTATTTCCCCATCACGCCTCTTAAACACCTTCTAAAGCACCTTCTAACATCTGCTTCTCACATGTTACTAACTTACTAGCACAAGGTGTAAGCCAGGAAATGTATCTTAGAAACGATGAATGATACATGGACTTAATGGACACACAAAGCAAAGAGTTAGTTCTCTTATGAAATCCTATCATCCTTTGTGTTTAATTTTGGGATCAGAATTGACTTAATTTTATCACAGGAAAGGGCCTGGTCTCGTAGTCTTTTCAAAGGAGGCAATTGTTGGTATGATATGATTTTTTTTTTCCTAAAACAAATTACAAGGAATGAATAGCTATATTCACAGCTAGCCTCCAAACAAAGTAATACGCTACAATCTTTTGAAGTTAGATAGCATATCTCTAACAAGATGCAGCCAACTCCAGAGACGTGCTTGGGTAAAAGCAAACACGTTTGCTGATTTCTCAGAAGAATATTTCTAGCCATAGCAGAATATTCATAGGCCATCAAATTTAGTTTGAGAGTACATCTCTGGGATTCCACAAATGAATTAATGCTCAAGAGAAATCTATTGCACTGTGAACTTCAAATAATGTGTTTCCAAACATAGTTATCTTTGTTATGAAGACATAGATGGAAACCCATTCTGACTGAATAATAGACAGTGACTTGGCTTGAGATTTTTCTCTTTTTAGGATAAAAATTACAGGAAACATGGAAATTTTTATCGCTGGAATTATTGATCAATTGAGAAACTAAGCATTTAGTTAAATATACTCAGCCAGATAACAAGCTGCAAAATGAATGTAAAATCAGGGGAATTCAGGGTGTGTTGTTGTTGTTGTTGTTGTTGTGTTAACAACTGCATTCAATCAACTAAATCAATTCATCCAGGTGCCTGTATGTGCTTTCTCGTTGACTTGGGAGCACTGCTCTGCTCTGAGTCCCACCTGGTTCCTTTTTCCTTTCTAATGAGGGAAAACAGATGGGGTCAATTGTACTCTTGCAAAACCTCCCGTTTTCCCGTTTTCCCACAAAGCCTTCCTGCTAAAACTGGCAAGAAGAGAGCAGCAAGTTGAAGATCGCGATGCTTTGACTTCATCCACCCCAAACCCCTTTATCTGCATTCCATCTTAGCCCACCCTGTGTTCCCACGATTGCACCGTAGTTTGTACAAAATCTAGCTCTCAACTCATCTGGTTCAGAATCACTTAGAGAACTTGGTTAAAATGAGCCTTTCTCAGCCACCCCCATCCCCGCAGTGATTCTGATTCAGCAGGCCTAAGGGGTAACCAAATAATATTCATTTTGATAAAGCCCCTAAGCATTTCTCGTGCAAGTGAATTGTTGAGCAGACTTTGAGGAACACCGCTGGAGACCCAAGTCTGTCAGGGTGGGGCATGGTTGAGAGAGCTCTCATTTGAAGTCGTCTGTTCTCTTCGTAAAATAGGTGACTTTCTCTGCTATCTTGCTCCTCATCCCAGTGGCACACTTCTCTGTACAGCCTTCCGTGTCCCCACCCAAGTAGAACCTTCTATGATTGCTTCACCCAGCTGATCAATGGTTAGAGTCCCTGGAGTATCCATGTCACACATGCTTCATGCTGGTACTTATCACACATTGTAACAATGCCCTCTCTCTCCTTAAGTCTTGGTGTTTTTTGAGGTTGTGCTGTTGGTCTTCCTCTTTCCTGACCCTTTACACCTTCCATGGGCAATATCATCCAATGCTCGTGGCTTCAACTGGCATCCACAAACGGGTGACTTTCTAAACGGTAGCTCCAGTCTAGCCCGTATGTCTCATCTAACCTCTAGATCCATAGTCCCAGGGGTCCACTGGACATCTCTGCTTTACTGTTTATAGGCACCCCATGCCTCAATGTTATGACTTGATAAAAGGAAAATAATTACACATATTGATTCTTGCAAAAAAAGGTGTTCCTGCAAACTCTTATCCATGAATGTTCATAACGCCCTTATTTGGGACAGCTAAAAACCAGAATGAATGTAACTGTCCATCAGGGGGTGATTGGATAAACTAATTGTTGTAATGCATTCAGTGGAGAACTGTGGGCAACCAAAATGAAAGGACCATGGATCCACACGATATGGATCTCAAAATAATTATACTGAGGGGTTCCCCTTAGTTAGAATTGTGGGGCACGTCAACTCATCTGTAGTGTCAAAAGCAGCGTTCTCCGGATTGGGCCAGGTATGTGGGGAGACGCAGGGGGTATGGAAAAGCACGGGGCAGTGAGGGTCGTGTCCGTTGCTTGCGGCGATGGGCCCACCGGGACGTACGGGTTTTGAAACTCCTGCAATGGTATGCTTTCAGAATGTGCCATGCATTGTACATACGACTTATACACAAATTATGAAACTATGAAATGCCGTCGAGGAGAAAAAGTGGCCCAGCATGACTGATTGCACGTATCTTCTGTGTTCCCAGCCACCTAAGTGGTGTCCTTTGAACCCAACGGAGCAAAGGTGGGGTGTTTTCAGGCCTTGAGCAAGGTGTAGGGGGCTGGACGTTTTATCTCCTGCCCCGCGGACTAGGAGCTAAAAGCTGAAACAGAGACTCGGAAAAGCGGTATCGGCGACCTAGTTGTCTGCACTGTGTGCAGCCGAATGATGGGTCGATGAGATTTCTTACAGACATGCCACTGGCTTAGCCCACGAGTGAACGGGAAAACTGAAGCCCCACATATTTAAAAGTGACTGCCAAGTGGGAACTGTGGGAAAAGGAGGCGGCCTTGCTTTACTGGTGAAATTTGTATCCAGTTTGTGTGTGACTTTGTTAAAAATAAAAACAATTTTGCACAAACCAACACCAGACATGTAAAGAAGTATTCTTCCACTGTGTGAAATTACTAAGTGGCATAAATCAGTTAAGGGTTCATGCAGTAGATGTATATATTTTGATCATCACCTGACTTTTTTGGAAGCTCAAGGTATTTAAGAATTCTGATTTATTCTTATGTGTACAGTGTTGGTAGAAGAAAAAGGATTCTAAATCAGGAGATTATAAGTACTCAGCTATTTGAAAGCTGTTAGACATTTATTTAAGAATATATAATTGTGGCAGGGCTGTAGGAGATGAAAAGATTTGTTGACAAGTTCCTTATACCTATATGTCACGTATCTTGTACTTCCAGCTGAGAAGTGTTTTTTATTATATGCTGTGTTACTATTATTCCTCCTGGCATAATGAGGAGAAAAATTTCTGGAATACGAGGGGAGAATTCCAAAGAAGAAAAGGGGTATCTTCACGCATTCTCCCTCTTTCCTTTGGGGGAAAACTTGGACTACCATAAAGGACATTTTTTTAAAATGTGTGTCTTGAAATCTCTACGTTTGGGAAATTTGAGATTCCAAGGACTCAGAAAAGGTTTCTGAATTCCTAGTGAATGTGAAAAAATTGTTCCACATGGTGCCCTGACAGACTAAAGGAATTAGTTGCCGATAAACATCAGGAGGTAGGAGCACAGGTAATGCCATGTAGGATCAGACCGTGACCCCCTCCAAGGTACCAGGGAAGTTTCTGGTGGACGAACCCTGTGCTTGCCCTGCAAAATAATAACCTCCAAACACCCCGGGTGACTTTTCCTACATCTTCCTTGGACCTGTTCGTAGTGCAGGCAAAGTGTTAAACAGGGCAGGGACTGCAGTAAAAATACATAAATAAAAATGAAACCTGCCCGGGAATCTGGGACCCCGAACAAGTCCTTTTTCCGGGCCTCCTTTTCATTATCTGTGAGCTGCAGATGACTGAAGTCACTACTCCCGAGTTTATCGCGAGTATTCCGTCAGAGGATTCAGGGACATCGTTCAGCCAAGGGCCCGACAATCGATACCAGGGAGTTATCTTTGTTTGCAATCCTCAGCCTGTACGTGTCCTGGGTGTTTCCTCTGATTACTATCAGGTCCCGTCTATTAATTAAAAGAAAAATCTTTTCTTGCCCGCTAAGGGCTGAGCCTGA